>JARGYA010000500.1:0-94818 GCA_029204335.1 Mycena vulgaris
CCACTGTCCGAGATCATCTGACTCGGCGAGCATCCAAGGGGGTGTCGGCTTTCGAAAATCGGATATAGGGTCGAAAAGTTTTTTTCGACCCTCGGCCAGATCCCCCCCCCCCTCCCCCCCTATATAAGGAAGGAGGTTCCCACCCCTAGCGGCGGGCCGCGCTTCCGAGTCATGTGCGGGCTCACAGCCACCACATTGACAGCATCCAAATCCAAACCAAAGATGTTGCGGCCCATCTCTATCGATTCAACTGTGACTAAGAAGACCTTTGAGGTATAAATTACATCCATACCACCCCCTATATGAGTAAATTATATTTTTGGAGCTCCAACCCTTCAATTTCAACATTGACTGAGGGTCTCCGGAGTGCCGCTTTGACCACATCTCTGACCCACTCACACACAGATGTCAAATGGTATATGAATCTGTTCTCCCATATACTCTCATATATATTGTGAACATGTTTTTGACTGCTGACCACCCTTAGAGGAAACCAGGGCATATTGTTCGCGCCAATTGATGGTGTGTAAGCATGATCCGCTGTCCAAATCGGGATACCCACACCATATTTGACTTCTGAGACCCAGAATTCATCCTCCTGGCATCCTGTGGTGCTCCAGGAGGTATATATTGCAGTTTTGGAACTCCCTTATACTACATGATAAAAGTTTTTTTCAGCCCTCCTCGGGACCCCCCCCCCCCCTATATCCGAAATTTTAATCCCGACACCCCCTTGCGAGCATCGGCAACTTCCGCTCCCTCTCCTGAGTGAGGCCTAACTTGGGGCGGCCTGGGCTTGTAGCGCAGCTCACTTGAGCTCAAGTCGCCATATTCGCTACCCGGGTTAGGTTAGTCACCCCCTCGCCTGCTTCTCCGTCAAGTCCGAATTCTTCTGCGTCAGAATCGGCGTCAAAATCGGTGCCAACGCGGAGCGGAGTTGTCTCCACCGGGTGAGTCTTTACTCTCCTCATTGGTTGTATCTGAAGCTAATAAATGCGCACAGCGCCTCGTCCCCCATCATCCTCGCCACCGGCGGAATCGGCCGCACCAATACCAACGGCGAGGCGATCCGTTTCCCGTCCTCCCCTCCCAGCTCGAGCGGGCACACGACGTTCATGCAGCTGGCCCACCTAAGCACAAGTGCCGCTCCACCCGCGCCCCCAGCGCGTCTATCCCCCCACCTCAATCCCTCATGGCCACCTCGTCGTCCCCCTCCTCGGATCAGAACGTTGGCTTCCCTATGCCCCGCCCGAGTACGTCGCCGCCATCACGGCCGCTTTCCACGCGCCCCGTTCCACCACGACCGCGACCTTGCGTTAGTACTACGACATCCGCGTCTGCGCAGCTCCACTCGCAGACGCAGACACTCCGCCTGCCCCCACCCACACTCCCGCGCCGCAGGCGCACCCTTCTTCGTCCGCGGAGCGTGGATAGGTATCTTAGCGATTTTGAGCTTGACGCGGGTGGTGATGGCGCTGGTGGTGCTGTGAATGCTTTTACCACTGCGAGTGGGGATAGCGAGCATGCGGGTGGGTTATCTTTCCGGAGCGCGCCCGCAATCTCTGGCTACCGTCGTCGTCTCAGTCCGCGGCTCTACCCTGGTCTTCCGTCTTTTCCGGCATCGGGTCGTGCTCTCCATGCGCACCCGAATCTGCCTCCCGGGCATTCGCCGCCGTGGATGCGCGACCGCGCGGACGATGTGTGGGAGCTGTTCATCTTCACCTTCCCGCTGGATGACACGGGGAAGGGGGTCGCTGCACCGGAGCTCCGCGTTGGCGGCTGGCGCAGTCGCGGTAGCGGTGGAGGAAGGCGATCGGGAGCGGGAGAGGGAGGGAGAAGGGAGGGATGGACAAGACATCCCAGTGGCGCGGCACCACCACTTCGACGACGTCCCGCACGTCGCCCGTGCGTCATCTCCCAGCACCATACCCTCCCCGCTCGCGCCGGCTCCCGTAGTCCCAATCACAAACGCTCCCTCACTCACGTACACTCCCTCTCCGCGCGCCTCTTCGCCCTCGGCGAGCACGCTGCGGCGCTCGATGGGGTGGTGGACGATGTGCGGAACCACCTCGAGGCGGTTGCGCGCCGGGTGCATGCCGCGTTTGCGTTGGGTGCACGTACGAACGCGGAGTCGTTGCAGAAGCTGATCCCCAGTGCAGTGCTCGCGCGTGTGCAGGAGACGCGTGCACTCCTGTTGCGAGAGGCGCGTCAGTGGGACGCGGCGATGGCTGCGATGGGGGTGCAAAGTGGGACTGCGGATGCGCATTCATTGGGTGAGGGCCGCGAGCAAGTTACATCCGTCGCCTCGGTCCCTATCCCCACCGCGGCCGCGTCCTCTTCCTCCTCCTGCCCTATTACATCATCGCCCACGCCTGTGCTCTCACTCCCAGCGCCCTCGGCCCCCGCGTGCACCGACCCCGGCGGACGGCCCTCCTTGCCCGCATCGCGCGCCTCGAGCGAGAGACTGAGAGCGTGCGTGCAACGACGGCCACCGTGACGCGCGTGTCGCAGACGGTGGAGGCGGAGGCGCAGAGGATGAGGGAGATCATCAAGCGTATGCGCGCTGCCAGGAGCGGGGAGGCCGATGGGGATGCTTCTTCCCCGCAAGCAGGTCCGGAGCGGGTCCGGAGTCGGACTGGCAGTAGGGAGAATTTGGAGCAAGGGGGGGGAGAAGCAGAGAGTACGATGGACGACGCGCTGAGACGCACCATGATCGCCGCGGTGGATCAGGTACACGCGGCACGGCGCGCGTGGGAGGCACGCGTAGGTGCTAGGGCGGAGGGATCACTCGAGGAGCCTTTGAGCGTTGATGACGGAGAGACAGTGGGAGATTTCTTGGTCTGCTGTTCGGCTGTACTTGACGTTTTGCTCCCTCACTTTACTAGACTCTTTCTTGTTAGGAGATTCTCTTGGTAGATTATACCTCGCTCTGTTCACCGCCGAACGCTGACGATGTATGCTATGCCGTAACAAGACCAGCCCGGAATTGGGAGCGGAAGTCTGAGAACTGTTGGTTGCGGAAGGCACATGATCTACCCAAACGTGGGGGGTGTGGCTGCGGGGTAGCGGGAGGTACAAACTGCGCATGCTGCGGTGATTCCCGAAGAACTTTAAAGAACGGTTAAAGGTTTCGCCACTTTCGATCCCTCAAAGCTCTATCCTCTGAAATGATGATCGAATTGAAACTCCTGCCCCTCCCAGCGAACGCGGATGCCTCAAAGTTCACCCAATTTGGACGAGAGGTTTTTGGAGTCGACCCGTCCAACCTGACGAGCGAGCAATTCGAAGAGATCCGCGAAGCCTTATATAAGGTGCGTTGTAGAACGGGCTCGGATTTCCTACATATATCTGACACCTTACCAGCACGACGTCTTGGTATTTCGGAATGCGGCGCTGACCCCCAAGCAACAATATGCTTTGACTAAGGTAACTTGCCTTCAGACTATTGTATATCCCCCACTCACCCGAGGAACCAGGCGTTCGATCCCGCATCGGAGAAGGACGGACACAAGGAGCGCACCAAGAAGTCACTCCTCGGCCCCTTCATCCCGATCCCCAGCGTGCCACAGGTACAGCTCATTGGAAACGGCACCGTGTACGATCACGAGGGGATCGAGGAGGCGAAGCTCAAGCACCGCTCCCACAAGACCTTCCACAAGACAATTGTTAGCCCCGAGGATGAGGCTGCCGGCGCGACGCGTTTCTACCGCTGGGACATTGACGCCGCACTTTACGAGATCTCCCCGCCGCGTGTGACAACGCTCTACGGGCTGCGCATCCCCGCAGGCCCACGACAGGTGTGCCGCTACGACGACGGGACAGGCGATGAGTTGCCTGTCCCTCTGGCTGCCACCGCATTCGTCTCGAGCAAGACGATGTTAGCGCTACTGCCACTGCAGCTAAAGAGCCTCGCCATCCGTGCGCGCGTGAAGTATGCCCCGCATCCATACGTTTGGATGACCCCCGCGCACGCCAAGTCGACGGGGCTCGGTATGGAGAGCGAGGGGCTCGAGGTAGCGTATAGCGAGCTGCCGGCGTGGAAGGAGGAGAAGCGCAAGATCTTGCCGATGGTGTAACGCCTTCGTTGGTACTGTTCTACACTGACCAATGTGCTTGATGCAGGTGTGGAAGACACCGACCACGGGCGAGCTGTCGTTCTAGGTCCACGGGTGCGGCGCCGCGGAGATCCTCATCGACCCGCTCCCCGCAGATGCGGTACCCAAAGGGGCCCTGTATCCCGACGGCGCACACCTCATGGACCTCGAGGAGGTTCGCAAGCTGCTTTATAAGATGCAGCGTCCTGCCATCGTGCCACAGGTGCGTCTCATCCCCTCCACACCACCTCCACTCACACTTACCCTCACTTCCCCCCTTAAGTTTGTCTACCCATACGACTGGTACGTCGCATCCCCTCGCTCACAACCAACACGTATAAATGTGCTTCAGGCACGAAAACGATCTCATCCTTTTCAATAACGGTGGCGTGATGCAGAGCGTTGTCGGTGCGCTTGGGCCCGACCAGATTCGCATGTTCCACCAGTGCAACCTCGCTGGGTCGGATGATCCAGCGGGGCCAAGTGCGGAGGACGTGCGCAAGTGGGCGTGAGCTGTGGAGACTGGACACGGAGGGCGAAGAGCAGCAGTGCTGTGGATTGCGAGAAAGGGGTCAAACCGCAGACAGACTGAAATTGTAAGATTTTGGCCGCCAGATTGTGAAATCAAATAATACGAGTCGACACATAGACTCTCCTTTCATAGCCCTTCAGTTCTACCTCCACGGCAGGACGATGAGAAGAGTTCCCTGGATAATTCCCGAACACAAATCTGTGCTTGGACAATTCGGCGTTCACAGGTAGAGCGAATGAGACGTTCCGAGCAGTGAAATTCAACAGAACCAGTGCACGCCAGTTCTTGTATGGGCGTGTGTATGCGAAGACCTCCTCATTTTCGGGAGAGAGAAGCGTAAAGTCGCCGTAAATCTGATGGCCGATGAATAGCTGAATACCGCGAGCGTTGGTTAATGCATTTACGCACCAGCACTTTGTGATCCTTGCGGAGTTTAAGGGCACGTTTCCAGAAGGCGTGAACGCTTTGGTCGTCGTCAATTTGGGCAGTCGCGTTCCAGGTTTTGTAGTCATCGTTGACGCGCATCCAGGGAGTCCCGGTTGTAAAGCCAGCGTGGGCACTTGTATTCTACTGTAAAAAGAGTGAACAGGACGATATCATGTGGGCCCCATGTGGCTTACCCGCATCGGGACACGACCATGGTCTCGCGCCTTCTTCGACAAGCCGTCCATGACATCCGTCATATCGACGTCCTTTTTGCCCCACTCGCGCTGGCGCTTCACGAGTATTCTACGTGCAGGGATGAGGAGTCTGACTACATTGCGGGAAATATATGGCATAAATACTGTGTAAAAACTGGTCGACCGCAACTTCAGGAAAAAACCACTGAAAACCACTACAACTCAAGGAAATTCCATCAAATGCATGCAACTTATATGTGCATGCAGCTTTCCCTTACAACTTTGGTCTGCCTGCAATTGGTATGCCTGCAGTCTTTGTTACATACACTTTTCTTGGCATGCAACTTTGACCAGGGTACTTTTGAACAACTTGCATCTCTCAAATCGTCTGAAATGATGTGGTTGATCCGAATTCCGATGGCTTCGTTGGCCGAGGGTGCCCTCTCTCTGATTTAAGATGCTTTCAAAGTAATTTGCATTGCTTTCAGTTCTGGAGGCCGCGAGACCTCCAGATAGACTCTTCAGTCCGACAGTTAATATTCCAGAACTGGCCAGGAAGGTCCCTCCCCCCACAAGCAAACCAGGAGCAGTCTATGCGTGAACTTGTCATACAGACTGCCAGGTTAGGTCTTGGTATATTTGATTGGACTCGGTTGAGTAGATTGCCTCTGGGAAGCTGGACTATGGGCTGCTCGATGAGCCAATACTATTTCAGACATCCAGGGCATTGCAAGATATGGGTGTAGCTTCGGTACATTATCCCTGATAGCCGGGGTGATATGATCACGCTCTGCACATCTCAAAGGGGATGAGCCCCGAAAGTTGCATGCAAATGAGAAGGTGTGACCTTAAAGATGTTAAAACTGGAGATGCAAGCAAAATCTTCAGATTTACAGGCACATTTGACAGTTGCAGGCAATCAAAAAGTTTTCATGCAAGCAGAGGTCGAAAACATGCAGAAACAGGTAGTTTTTACACAGTATATCGCCCATAGAAATACACGCACTCATTTGACACGGGACGTCCTTGTACTCCTCTATTCCCCACTCGCGCGGGAAGTTTTTGAGCCCGAGCTCCTCACCTTGGAATACATACTGCGTCCATCCGAGAGTGCCTTCAAGCATTGCAAGCATCTTCGCTGGGATAGTGCGCCATTCGTCCGAGTCGTTGCTCCAGCGCGAAACCGAGCCCGCTTGGTTGTGGTTCTCGATGAAGACTCTGTGAGGACGAGTAAGAGGAAAATTATATCACGGATCTTCACAGCACGCACGCGTTCCAGAAGCCAGCGTCGCGCTCAAATCGTTGCCATCGAGTGACGGTCTCTTTAAACTCTGACAACTTCTACGGCCGGTGAGTGAACGGGGTGCATTGGGGAGTCCAGATCCGCAAGCTCAAACTGGAATACCATGTTGAGCTCCTTATTGGTGGGAAGGACGTACTTGGCCAGCTCTGCTGCAGAGTGGGTGAAGGGGGTTTCGCCCACGGTGATCAAGTCATGCACTGAGTGATATGAGCTCTCGAAGGACGCGTTTTACATCGGCGCGATACGCACGGGACAAAACTTTTCGGTTCATTTCTTGGATGAATTCGTGTATTCTAGGCCTGAGAAGGATCAGTCGCATTCGGGAGGAGAGAAGGCAGGGACACATCCGTTCTCAAAAGGGTACTTCCATCTTGATATTCGTCCTATTAAGACATATTTAAGCCTGGAGAAGTACCAGTCTGCCTACGGCAATAGTGCTCGCCCCATTTATTGCATTCCGTATGGCAAACTGGTACCGAGTCTAGATGCTTCAGGACATGCTCCGTGTTGCATGCAGTCTTCCAGCATCTAAGTATTTTATACCCGGCCACGTCAGCCCACTTGTGTAGAAGTGGATGTGTTGCGAGGGGCAGTTCAACCAATACTCACTGCGTTCCGTGGCCCCGGAGACAGGGGCTGTGGCCCTTAACCGACGTGCGCCGAGATGCCGAGACAGAGCACGTGGCCATCAGGTCGGCACAGCTGTGCCGCCCTTAACCTACGCCTTCGCCGCCGTCGGGTCGACGGACACTTCCTCCCTGTGCCTACTCCTCGCGACACACCCTGGTAGACCCCGCTCAATTCTTTACTTAGGGTAATCTTTGTCCTATTTGCTAGCAAGCCACCGCCTGTGTAGTATAGTTGAGATACAAAAACCTCGGTTATTCAGAATCGACGCTTCTACCTACGCTACGCTAGCCGACCCTTCCCTCGGCACTCCAATGCCGTCGGAACTCGTGGGCTCTTCTCTGCAATGGGTGTTAGCTCGCCATCTTACTATCAAAGACCATGGATACGTTGGTCACACGTCGTCGTCCAACATGGATTCCAAGTCACTGATTTTGCGCAGACTCGCCACATACAGCCAACAGCCACACAGTGCGGCCAGCCGTCCAAGGCATTATCCAGGGTAGGGAGGGCTGGATGTTAAACTGTACATATGCACCTTGAATCAGTTGTATCTTCTTGCCATGGATGTGATGAACTAGCGAAGTCTTTGAAGGTCGACAAACTGCAAGCAAGCTGCGGAATTACGGGCCCGAATTGATGGGCACTGCTTTTGCCGAACACGTGCAATTCATCCCGGTCAATTGTTCGACGACTCTAAGTGCTTTTACCGCATCCATTTACCACCAAAAATGAAGCGACAGGATTTATATCCGAGGGATGGAGACCTGTGGCTCCGCCTGTACCGAGCTGTGCGGCCGCATCGCGGCAGACCCTCTGTCTCCGGGGCCCCGGAACGCAGTGACTTGGTATCTATATACCTGTCATGTTTTGAGGCTGGATAACCCCGTGCGTCGAGGGACGGGTTGTTCAGGACATTTAACGCCTTAAACAATATGATATGGCTTGAAACATACTACACTTGCAACAGAATATACAAATCTCGTCGTCTCGGCATCTCGGTCGGCACTATCCGGTACTGCCGCCACCATCACTAAGGGTTCTTCGCGAAACCGAGAGCATTGGATCCGCTGGGATCAGACAGGACCCCTGATAATAGGTGGGAAGGCCTGATGCGAATCCTGACATTTTTGGGTGATTTTGGCCGCCAGGCCTGGTCAAAATCCTGACAAAATCCGCGTTTGAGCGCAAAAGCCTGTTCAAAATCCTGACACAACCGCGCCAGCGGCAGAAATTTTTTGACCAAAATGGCCCGTGGGAGCCCCATTTGAGCGAAAAAATGGGCCTGATGTCCAAATCCTGACATTTTTGGCCAAATTTCACCTGCAGGCCTGTTGTATTCCTGACATTTTCCCCAAAATCCGTCCTGACATTTTGCCTGGGAAAAAATCAGGCCTTTTGACCCATTATCAGGGGTCCTGATCAGACGTCTCTGGAGACGTCAATCAAAGATAACGCGATATGATATGATAAGATTGTCGGTGACGGGCGGGTAAACGGGCGCTCAAGCGCGTAGAATTGATGCGCCCGCTGTCATAAACACATCTAAACCGTTGATCCCGAGTCGACGCGCCTTCCTTTCGACACGTTGATGCCCTCTGCTTGTCTCCACTTGGAGAATACCAACACACTTCAGAGTATGTGGAATCAACCTCCCATTCTGCTGTTTATTATTTCCGCAAGTTTTGAGGAGAGTGTGGTATACAACCGCAACGGCATTTGTTACTCAGGCTGTTAGCTCCTGCTTTTTGGAGTTTCTCGCATGCCCACTGATGGCAAACCAGCATCCAGTGCCAGTGCACTCTTTGAATGTCAAAATATGCACGTTCAAACATGACTCCCGCGCCCTACCGATACAACACGTTCCACTTACTGTGGTGCAATATCTCTCATTTGTTAATACGGGTATTTCGCAGCTTGCAATCGATGATTACCGCCCGACGGAACTGAATAGCCGAACGGCGAGGGCCGAGCGCGCCGACTGATGCATAGCGGGCTAGATATTGTCTACCCGAGAACGGGAAAAGCCGCGGCAGGCCTAGCCGAGATCAATTCTACCCGAGTCTCTAGAGAGGGATTGATCCCAGCGGATTCAATCTTCTGGCGAAACCCGGCTTCCCAATAAGATTGCGGGAAACCGGGTTTCTCATTAGAATTATTCATCAGGACGTGATCTGAACACTTCGGAAAACGAACACCTTAGGTAACGTGTAACAGGGACTGAACACTTGGTCGAAATGATACAGTAATGCAATCGCCCTAGGCGGCGCCGTTGCCACAACAGCGACACCACCTTGATGGCCCGGGAGATTCCTAGGATTTGGTGTTGAAAATCCCGTTTATTCAGTCGCTTAGGCTACAACTAAGCCTATGTTGACTGCCAACCAGAATCTCGAAACTGTTTGGAATTTTCCCAGGCCATTTCCGCAATCAACCCCAAAGATTTGTCGGACACCGGACCTACCCTTTGACGATATATTCCGGGGTCATTTGAATCTCCGTCTGAACGCCGCGATGAGGTGAGGATCTGGATCGCGGACGTAATTCCCACGGGTGCCAGATTTTAGACCCAAGGATACTTCCTCAAACCGGCGTTCCTAAGCGGGACCGTGCCGTGTAATGCTACCGAATATTCATATCGCCCGATTTGCCGAGAGCTCTAAGCCCGCTGGCATCAATTTTCCAGAGACGTATCCAGAGATAAAAATGATCGCCGCAATTCTCCTCCGCTGGGGGAGACGTCTCTGGAGAAAAATGATAAGACACATGTCGATCAAATGAGTCTCTAGAGACAAATGGCTATAGGCAAACCTCTTCCTGCCGTAAGTCAAGTGTAGGTGGTTGAAGCGTCTACTATCTTCAAAATGTTTCGATTCAGTTACAAGTTGAAGACGATTCGACGGAGTCTGAAAGAGTCCGAACCAGGCTAGGCTTGCCAGTGGAAAAGAAAATTCAGAATCTGTGTTACTTACTCAGATCGAATGAACCATTTGTCTCTAGAGACTCATTGGATCAACATGTGTCTTATCATCTTTCTCTAAAGACGTCTCCCCCAGCGGAGGAGAATCGCGGCCATCATTTTTGTCTCTGGATACGTCTCTGGAGAGTTAATCCCAGCGGGGTCAAACTCCTAGATTTTTCAGGACAAAAATAAAAGCAGTCAAACAGAAGCGAATTGCAGGGTTGACGGCGAAGTGTAGGGGACGCATTTTTGCCATTCGGGTTTCAAGTCTAACCGCATCGGGCAATTTGTCATCGATCGCCCATGTCTCGATAATATTTAAACCATCAACACCTTGGTTTTGCAAACTGTTTCTTCCCTTCCTTCTACGATGCCTTTGGACATCATTCTTGGGTATATTCATTCTCATCGAATTTTCGAAACACGTCCTTACTTCGTTCATTTAGGGCTTTGCTTGTGGGAACCTGGGCGGGTTCGGTGAGCATTTGTCTTGGCACATTGTCGCGTTTTGAGACAATTATGGCTGCTAGCTTCTGTACACCGTCGAAGTTATTCAGGTATGCGGGTCCAAGGTTCATGGTGGAGAGATGCTAAACTGGCTCCAGGCAGCTTACTACTACCGCCACTTCAAACACGATAATTGGATGTTGAAGGTTTTTATCCTTCAGCAGTGCAGCCATGTTAATTCTCTGATCTTCCACCCCGTCCCGTAGCTGCTAGTAACGTCTGCCATCGCGATCGATACTATGTCGATGATGTCAAACTATGCCGCTGTATATCTTGTGTGTATCTGCTTCTTCCTCCACATGAACGGGCTAATACATGCTCTGTGCAGTACACAATCACTTACTGGGGTGTGTCTTTCCACCTGACCTACCACTGTCGCTCACCCAGTTCGCTTTCTCAGGAGATTTGGCGTATCTGCAGAACCAGTATTGGGCAAGTCCTTTCGGTCCTATTGGAAGAAACATAATCGAACCCATGTTATCGCACAGCCTGAGCCGTTCTTCGTCTATACGACTGGCATAGTGGCCGCTATGGCCCAAAGTTTCCTGACTTCTAGATACTTGCTCCTGTGCGCGTTTATATCATTGTGTCGAGGCCCTGCTCCTAACTCATTCTAGGACCAAAAACAAATTCATCGCCCTCACTTTATTCTTCTTGATCACGGTCGCAGTATGCTTCTATCCCTCCCACACTTTTTAACTGTGATTTCAACCGTCACTGACAGATCGGCGGCGCATTCGCTACTGCCACCACCCTCGCGATCTTCCCCAGATATAAGGATCGGGGGAAAGTCGTAATCCCCGCCACGTGTGTCGTCATCTGTTCTGAGGTCTGTTCGACTTTAACTCACATGCGAATGTAGAATCTGGCTCGTCGCCGAAGCCGTGACGGACATTGCCATTGCGTTGGCCCTTCTGTTGCAATTCAGGAAGGTCAAGTCCCCGTTTAAGGAGACCAGGAGGTAAGCTTGCGAGTCAGCATCACTGACCGGACCTAATTCTCGTCGGTAGTTTGGTCAATAGACTAGCGGCACAATCCATCCAGACCGGAGCCGCTGGGGCAACCGTAGCGTTTGCTTCCGTGGCCGCGTGGGTTACAGAAAAGTCCGGTATCTGTCAAACTCATACAACTGTTTTCTTCAGATTTCTGGCAAACAACCAAAGCAACGGTGGGTTTCTCGGCCTTCCACTTTCTATCCCTGGCTCACATATTCAAGTCCCCACCGGCATCGCCTACTGCCTAGGCCGCATCTATTGTATTACCATGGTTCGCACTCTAATGAAAAAATCTCTGCGTTGGTAGCGTCTCACAAAACTTGAAGCTCGTGGTTCTGAATCGCAGGAAAACCGGAAAAACGTGGCCAGACGGGGGCACGTCTTCGGGTGGGAACTCCAGGAGTCGCGGTGAGCACGGAAATCAGCAGCGGAGCGAGGGCGGCGACGAGTATGGTGGCATTCGTGAGTTTCTTGTTCGCGCTCTGCCGAGGCTTAGGCTGACGCAATGCGTGCTCCAGATGTCCACCGAACCGCGGTGGTACTTCAATGTTCAGGTTATGAATAGATCTGTCGCTGATCTTGCCTCTCAAGGTTCGCATTGACACGCCGCAGGAATTTTCTAAAGGCTCATTCAAAACCAACGTGAGATATTTCTCTCGTTCGACCTCTATCACTGCGACGCTGACACGGTAATAATTCTAGCCTGGCCAGGGCCTTCCTGATGATAGTCCCGGCGTCGAAATAGAGATGACAGTGAACGATTCTGCCTCATACTCTGACAAGAAGAAACAGGACCTGTTCGCCCCGTGATTTTCTCAAACTTTTGGTATGGACACCAGTTATTTATTCTTTGGGGTATAACATCTAAGTTATTCGTTCATAGGATTTCGGAGAATGTAGTTAATTTAAACCGACGATTGCGCGTCTGGAAACACCCAGATTGCGGTAATTGAGCGACCGTACTGTCGCGTATTTTGGCTTAGTTATCTTATGTATTTTATAATGTTCTTACTTCATCGTGTCCTCCCGCTCCGATAAAATGACATGCGTGAATAAAGAAATCCACTCATACCTCGATATTTGAGGGGTGATTGGGTGGGTGTGCGATTTGAAATACGTGGTTAAGCGAGAGCACGTCTTCGGATGCGAACCCCGAGGCGATGGGGAAGGAGCAGCAGATATTGTAATGGTTCCACAGATGACGCGGGAATATTCAAGAATATTGGCTTGTCTGCTCCTTTCCATTGAATCACAAATTTACTCCCAATCAGCTGGCAGACTGGAGCAAGAGAAATAATGACAGCCATTTCGTTACTTGTGCAATCTGTGTGTTCAACATGTAGAGAAATGTCTTCGTCATCATTGTAAACATCCAGGTTCTCAAGCTTGTCGATGAATGGGTTGACGCGTTCCAACCCTGCAAGTGCACTGTGAATCCAGGAAGATGGAATGTTCGATTAACTTGCCGAAGGGCTATAGATAAACCAGTGAATTACATGTTGACTCTCATGAACAGATAGGAACCTATGAGATGTATGCCCGCCTGCTAGCTTTACTGCGACTATACCATCCGGAAATATCATGAAATTGCCTTCATATACTCCAAGAGCTGTCAAGGAAAACACATTGTTCAACCTGCGAGAGATGCTCGGGATCTTTCGGTCTTAAGGAAGTAGTCGGACTCTTTGAGGATATGGGAAAGCGGAGTTGGTAAAGAGCACCATTAGGACCTCAAACAAATTCTTGCTTCAATGAGATTGTTATGGCAGGAGGAAAGACGGTGCTTGCACATGTTGAAACAGGGGTGTGTTCGGCCCGGTATTAACCGGTACGTTTTCGCTTGAACCACCATGTCACCAATGCGTCCTGTCTTTTCGTTGTCTTCGGGTCCGATCGTGGGCACGGTTGGTTCAACCTTGATCCTAGCTAGACATGCCCTTCTCAGCCGCCACCCAATAATGCTGTTGCCATGGTCTCAGGATGGTGTCACAACGAGCTCCCTGTGGACTTCATTCGTGTTTAATTTCGCAGACTGCCCGCCGGCACAATATCAGCGACATTCCGTTTTCTTCCTCGGATCCTTCTCGCCTAGACACAAAACACACAAATTTTATCTTCCTCTGGTAAAGTAAAAGTTCCTGGGGAATACGGTCCACCAACTAACGAAATAGGACATGATATAAAGTAGTATCGACTGCAACGACCTGCCCCGCACCCATCGTTACGTACACCGTCTTTTCCTGGATCTCACTCCCGCGCCCAAATGCCGCTGATGTAGGTTGTATGAGGATTCCGATCCGTCAACGGAAACATTTTGCACATCACGGCGATCAGCTGTCTTGCGCGGAATCGGACCAGTGTAGTCGTCGGCAAAAGGAGGAAGGTCGCGGGCTCCTGGCTTGTCCTCGCGCACTTAGAACGCCAACGAGTTGTTAGGGTCCTAACCCTGTACTGCTCAGGCGCACGGACAAATGGGCGATCGTACTTCTCTTCGGAACGGAGATAATCGGCGTAGTTATTGAAGATGTCGAGAAGAGCAGGAGTCCTGTCTCCAGAAGGATTCTCGTTGTATGGCAGACGGGGCATTGTGGAAACGGCAAGGTGAGTCGATTCCGCTTCCCCATTTATAGACAAGCTCCCGGAATAGAGTTGAACATCCTCAGGAGTTCGCTCCTTTCCTGGTGGTAACTTGTCTATGGTAGCCGCCCGTATGCTTCTAAGTAGACTGCGAACGACTTCAAATGGCTGACGTCCTTGTAGGGAAACCATGCCGTGTCTCCATGTGTCCACAAGACCTGGAATATCGCCTGTTTCCCTTGCCCAGCTTGGCCAACGATCTTCTCAACGGCCCGTTCCTCGGTTGTATCTCCAATGCCCGTGATTTGGCGAGACATCGGGGCCGGGAAACCTCCGATCACCGTTAGGTACGTGAGGTCTAAGGAGTGAAAAATGGAAGGCCGGGTGAATTCCCCTTTCCGCAGGTCTCCCGAGACATCCAGCTTGAATGTACCATTGCCGTAGTCCTCCGTGATGCGAAACGGCCCAACGAATTTACAGGCAGCCGAAAAGCCTAACAAATAAGCGGCCACAGAAGCGAAGAGTGTTTGCTTTTCTGATTGAAGACAATAGACAGGATGAGCAATATAATGTGACAAGTTCGTCGCTGTTTCAAGCAGTGGTGTTCATCCCATCGAGTCTTCGCGGAGTTACATTCGACATATATACACATATCAACATCTCTCTAATAGTCGTGACTCTTACTCCAGCTCGTCGAGCACCTCCCGCACAGCCTCGCGAGCCTTCATCACACCCGGCGCCAACTTGCCCTCTGTCAGAAAGATAAAACGCTCAGCACACGACCCTCACTTCGCAGAACGCGAAAACGTACCCAAACCCCGAGTCTCAACACTGGGCGTGAACTTGAAGCCGTCCAGCTTGGCCGTGAAGGCCGTCGCCGCCTGGATGGTCGCGTCGTGGAGGTCGCCGTTCTTCGCACCCTTGACGCAATCCGAGAACCCAAGCAACGTAGCGACGTTGCAGTTCGGCGCCTTGGCGCCGTGGCCACATCCACCGGAGCCGTTCGACTGCGCGACATCGGGGCCGGCGCATTTGCCGGAGCTGAAGCCACAGCAACCCTGCTGGCACTGGCTATCCGAGGCGCAGGACTCAAAGACGGTCTTCTTGCTGGTCTGTTTGGCAGCGAGCTGCGCGACGGATGGTTGAGCGGCAGCTTTGGGGGGTTTGGGGTTTGCAGCGGGCTTTGCGGGGGGGTTGGCAGCGGCTTTGCCTTGGGAAACCACGGTGCAGGCTCCGAACCCAGCGGTGGTTTTAACGGACTGGGAAGGGTGATTATCACGGCCTGCTTCTGCCAAAATAATAAAAAAAGACATACGAGAAGGCACAGGTTCTTTGCCTTTCCGCCAGTGCATTTGGTTCCGGCAGGCAGACTAACAGGCGTGAATTTAAAAGTAGAGACCAGAGGAGAGGCACTGTGACACTCACGAGACTACGACCTTGTCACTTTCAACCTTGCCGGGGTTCTACCAATGATGTTATATTTAGGACGAAGTAGCATATGTCCAGTAGTGTACGCACTTTGTTCCCGTTCGTCTTAACAGTTGCAGCGACGAATTTCTTCCCCGCACCTGTGGGGTCGACCTGAACAGACACAGAGGTGGATCCATCGCCTCCCGCGTTGACTACGTTTGTCACCAATGAGTCAACTTGGATGCTTCCGAAAATGAATCAATATCGACGCACAGTTCTCGACCTGGAAGGTCACTGTCCCATCCGCGGCGGCAGCGACGGCCGTGGAGGTGTCGAGGTTGGATGCAATGTTAACGTTACCACACGGGTTCGCGGTGCTTGGGCGCTGGACATCACTCCGTTTGGGCGTGCCTTTGACACCGAGGGCGGGGCTGCAGACGATACATCAGTTAATACCGGAGCAGCAAAGTGAACGGAAGGTAAACCCACTTCGGGATCGCATGAGCGGATGTCTGCGCAGCAAGCGCAAAGAGGATGGAGGCGCAGGCCAGGACTGATTTGTTCGTAAACATCGTTGTCGAAAGAGTGCGTGAATGCGTCTGGGTAAATGCACGAAAAGGAGGAGTGGATCCGGTCCGAGGGCAACAGAGAAAAACTGGGCGAAAGAAAGAAGAAAAAAGGAACCCTGTCCTTGAGAAAGCGAAAGAGAAGAAGGACTGAGGGGGAAAACGAGAATGGACATTTTCCGTGTCGCCTGCATGGTTTTAAACAAATCTCGGACCCCGGTAGTTGGGCATTCACGGATCTGATCGTCTGCTGATTGATTGATTTTCGATGCTGTGCCAACTGCTGCTCAGCAATCCGGAAGATCAGCTCTCAGCGAGGCCCAGTACATTATAGTTCGGAGAGCACACACCTCCATTAAGACCCCAGCGATTACGGAAGGCTCTCTTGCTCCAAGAAAATATTAATCTCAGGCCCGACCTTTTTCTTGGTTTATTTCGGACCCTAATACAGGTGTGGCGTTCCAAACCATCATTGGACGGCGATGTTCGGTCGTTGCCGTGAAACGGTCGGACATTTGTTTCATCCTAACCACACTGGACGGCTAACCCTAAACAGTAAACGCCTCCGCACAAAGCACCGCCCCGCTCGGCCTCCTCCCCCTCGCGGCCAAATTCGCTCTTGCGACCGCGTTCCGCGCCTCGCGGATCAGCCCATCCGGGCCCGCGCGATCTCCACCACGCCGCCCCCGTGCGTGTCCTCCCCGAGCCAGTCGCCTTTCTCCGCGTCCGCAACCGGCGCAACCTTCGCAGGCAGCCTCTCGACGCTCACGCTCGCGCTCGACGTTGCGCTTCCCCTTGTCCTCATCGGCTGCGCCGCCGCCCAGGACCCCGCGAGCATGACGTCCACGTGCGGCCGCGCCTCCGTGACGACGCACCCCCGGGACCGCGAGCACCGCGTCCGGGCCGCAGAGGCACCTCACGTAGACGCGTATCGAGAGCTTGATGGGCCAGCCGGGCAAGGCGGCGCGCGTGGCGATATGCAGCAGGTAGGGCGCGAACCAGTTGATGGTGCCTGGAGAGGAGCGGGTGGCGTTAGCGTCACACGCAGAGATGCAGAAGAAGGACGACGGAACTCACCACCGTACATACCAACGCCACACCACCCGCGTCGTCCGCACTCCCTCGCTCCCACGCCGAGCGGCAGCGTCGCGCACCCCACGAGGTCATCCAGCACCCCCAGCGTGAACGTCGCCCCGCTCCCGCCCGCAAAGAGCCGCATGCGCACATAATCGGCCGCGCGCAGCGTGGGCCCGCCGTACGGCCCGTCGAGGATCAGGTGCGCCTCGCGCCCGGGGAGCGCACGCTGCTTCTGTACTGGTGCGGGGACGACCACGGGGTTTTGCTCATGATGGCGTGCGCCGCGTCCCCGGCTCCGTCCGCGCGCTTGGTGTCCGCGGCGTCGGCGTCCGCTGCGGCGCTCTTGTCAGCGGGGTAGGCATCATCGTCGTAGTCCTAGTCGTCCGCGGGCGCGCTTGCCCAGGTGTGCAATGCGCGGGACCAATCGCCGCATGTGCGCGCGGCCGAGGGGCTCGTTGTCGGGGCCTGTAGAGAGGGGGTGTGTCAGCGGCGGTGGAGGAAGGGACAGCAGGAGGCAGAGGGAAGGGAGGAGAAGGGTGCGAGAGCGGAAGAAGGGGAGAGCGCCGACGTCCGCGTCAGCGTCGACGCGCTGAGTCTGGAGCGGGGGAAGGACGGGGAGGCGGGGACACGGGAGGAGGACGGGAGGAAAGAGAATATGGGTGAGCGCCGCCGGCGGCCTCGGCGGGGTAAGGGGGGAAGGAAGGGTGCGACGGGGTTAGGGACCCGGGGACCTCATCGTCGACGTCACCGTCGGCGGGGCAGGGGGAGTGGGGGGAGGGGGAGAAGGAGTGCGAGTACAAGTAAACGAAGGGGATGAGCGGGAAGGAGCAGCAGCACGCGGAGGGAGGCGAGGAGGGTGCGGGCAAGCGCGGAGGAAGGACGACGAAAGGGAAATAAGGAGGATATGCGCCGTCGTGGGCGGAAGGCGCGGGGGATGGAGGAGTCGGGGAGGAGTAGGACGGAGAGAAAGGGAGGGAGGACGGGGACATGGTCGACGCCAACGCGCAGCGCGGAAAGAGGACGGGCGGCAACGGGAGGAGCAAGATGGGGAAAGGGGGACATTCAAGGGGAGGGAATGAAAGAGGCGGTACTCGGGCGGGGACGTGATCGATGCAGAGGGCGCGCGCGAGCGGGAGGAGTAGAGGGGCGTGAGGGCCGACGGCAGTGTCAGCAGCGGGGTGAGGGCAAGGAGGGGAGGGTGCGGGTGCGGGTACGGAGGAAGACGGGAGGAGCGAAGGAACGGGGACCCGCGAAGGAGAAGATGGATGTGCGCCGGGGACGCGAGGGGAGTGAAGGAGAAGATGAGCGGGGGGAAGGGCAACAAGGGAGGAGCTGGTACGAGGTGGAGAAGCAGACGGGCGGGAAGCAAAAGATGGGGGTAGCGCTAGCGCGAGATGAAAAACAAAGAACAAGAAACATCGGACATGCGGAGGGTGAAGGACGCATGGAGAAGGGGAGTAGCGCAGTCATCGTGGAGGAAGAAAGACGAGCTCACCTGTATGACGGATCAGACTGCGAAGGACTATGATGCATCCCGTCGCAGATGCACCGCCGCTCCCTCGAAGCTCAGAGGCGGGGGGCGTGGGCGTGGATTGTGCTGTAGGCGGTGTGTATTGGGATTATCCCGTGGCGCTGGTCCGCTGGGATGACGCAGAGGCGCGCTTGGGCTGCGCCGATTCAGACGAGGCTGGCATCCTAGAATCCGGCAAAGAAGGACAGCGCAGTGAAGATGGCTAAGAAATATTGGGAGAGCGGCATAGGGTACGCGGGACGGGCGAGGTTCGATTTTCGATGGCTCGGGCGGCGGTTCGATTCTGTCAGCACCCATTCTATTTTTAATCAATATTCCGCCGTAAATATGCATGAAATCTGGATGTATGTACCCATATCCCGCATGCCGACCATCATTATTGGGCATGAGGCTGTGTTTTCCATGCAGAGCTCCTTCCCGGTTTGTATTCAAATTTACAAATCTTTATGTGTGCCGTGTGTGTTGTGGTGTTCACAACATTGCGCACTTTTTTTTGCAGGCCAAATTCATAGCTGTGTATCTTAAATCAAGGTAGAGTCATAGATTAAGTATTTGTGGGCCCAAAAGTATTTAGGCTCGCACATCTGCGCAGTAAGAACTTGCAGACGACAGGATTCTCTTCAAATCTGTACACTTTTTATACTCATAAAATCTCCAGCAGCCCATTCAAAATTCCTCGAGATATTCAGGGTATAGTTTAGAAGTATACCGGCAGAGGATTATGTATAGGGATGGCTGAACAACGGAAAGTTTGGCAGATCAAATTTATTACTGCACAAATGTGCGAGCCTAAATACTTTTGGGCCCACAAATACTTAATCTATGACCCTACCTTGGTTTAAGATACACAGCTATGAATTTGGCCTGCAAAAAAAAGTGCGCAATGTTGTGAACACCACAACACACACGGCACACATAAAGATTTGTAAATTTGAATACAAACCGGGAAGGAGCTCTGCATGGAAAACACAGCCTCATGCCCAATAATGATGGTCGGCATGCGGGATATGGGTACATACATCCAGATTTCATGCATATTTACGGCGGAATATTGATTAAAAATAGAATGGGTGCTGACAGAATCGAACCGCCGCCCGAGCCATCGAAAATCGAACCTCGCCCGTCCCGCGTACCCTAGCGGCAGGCCAAACGCGACGATCAAGGATGACGAGAAGGGAGGGTGTGTGGGTGCTTGGCTTAGGCGTCTATCGGAGGTCGGCCCGATCTACTATCAATAGCCTACATCTGCAAAACAGCCCACAACTGCAAAAGAAAGTTAAATTATTTTCCCAAGTCAATTTTGCTCCAATTCACTTCGAAAAATACGGGGAGATAGATCTGCTTCCTGAGAATATGACCCAGAAAGATTAGGAAAAAATGACCTAGACTGAGCGAGCCCCCAATCAAAACTTTTTTGCATATGTAGGTGGTTTTGATCGCAGGGCTCGGCAACTTCATTGCAAGCTCGATTCTGCTCGGAGCCTTATACCACCTCTCAGCAACCAAGTAACCACTTGGAGGATCCTATATTCCAAACCCGAAGCGTATCTGGCAAGAGGCAGGCAGGCCGGGAGCGCCATCAAAATATGTTTGCAGATGTGGGCTAAGGATAGTACCTCCCTTCTGATGGCTCCACCTAAAGGGGCCCATCAGCTTGACGTCACAACACAATCCTTAGAAAACGACCGTGTTCGCGACTCCAACGAGCCTCAAGGGCTCTAGCTCCCGCCAATCTATTCGGCACACACCACCACTGCAGAAGCCTAACGGCCTGAGCGGTTCTTCCAGCACCTGCGTCATTCTTCTGCCCGAGTCCTTCCCCCCCTCTCACCAATTACAACCTCATCTCACCCGACAATGGAAGCCGACCAATCCCACAGCGCCGAGGCTCAAGTGGTCGAAGCGGCGCGCGCAGCCTCGCAGGCGCAAAAACTCGCAGACGACCTGAAAGCACGCGCACAGGCAGCCGAGGACCCGGAGACTCACGCGCGCCTGCTGGCAGAGTCGAGAGCCAAGGAGGTCGAGGCGCGCAAGCACAGCCGGAGGGCGCATCGCCTGG
Organism: Mycena vulgaris; assembly: GCA_029204335.1. Taxonomy (NCBI): domain Eukaryota; kingdom Fungi; phylum Basidiomycota; class Agaricomycetes; order Agaricales; family Mycenaceae; genus Mycena; species Mycena vulgaris. Next base: position 20,861 of record JARGYA010000500.1, read on the forward strand.
CCAGCGGTGCGTGGCAGGGCGGCGCGCGCGGCGCCGGCGTGGGCGCCGTGATCGGGGTCGGGCTGGGCGCGGTGGTGGGGACGCTTGTGGGGGCAATTGCGAGTGTGCCGACGACGGGCTTGGGGTTCGTTGTGGGTGTGCCTGTTGGGTGGATTCATGGGCCGTGGGTTGGGCGTGAGAGGAGGAAGGAGGATAAGGATCCGGAGGGGGAGGGAGCGGAGGACGGCGAAGCGAGGGAGGTAGGTCAATCGAAAGGGATTGATGAAGCGGATGATTCGGACGAGATGATGGATGAGGAGCCTCATCGGGCCATTCTCGAAGCCGTTGAGGCTGCGGACAAGCTGGAACAACAAACGCATGAGAATGCGCAAGAACCGGCAGTATCTAACATCGAGGAGCCTCGGTCACAGCTCCGGCAGGGCGAAGACGGAGGGCAGCATCGCAACGGCAGTTGGGAGATCGTGGCGGAGAAGCCAGACGAACAGGAAGGGGTGCACGCGAAGAATCGTTCGCCAGCTCAGGTTGAGGAACCCCATGGGCAAGACGGAGAGCAGCATAGTGATGTACAACCGGAGACAAAGGCCCTGGAGGAAGACGGCGATTCGAGGACCTGACCAAGTTTGTTTACCTAGCGTATTTCGATTCTGCTCAGGTGATGTAAATATAATCCGAGACGTCTGGCGCTTCGAATTGCATCAACAAGTTGTTTCGGAAATTCGAATGTAAGCTGACGCCGTCGGCACTGATGAATTGGTCTGCGGAAAGCACCGTGAACACGAGGAACGACTCGGAGAACGCAAAGTAGCGTTTCGGAATAAAGCAGAAGAAGACGAATTCCCTGTGCGTTCGGTATGATGATACATAATACTAATTCCGCTACCTGTCGACGCGGCATTGCCTCAGTATGCTTGGACTCGCTGCGAAATACGAGCGCAAGCGGGACGTGTGATGGATTGGGCCGTCAGTTTGAGTGGACGTTTTAATTTCGCGAGGGCAAGAGATGCGTTTGGATTTAGCATAAAATAATGCTGGAGTGGAGGGAGAAGAGAAGAGCTGCAGAAGCGGCAACCCCTAGGTTGCGGAACGAACTGCGAAATAATGATGGACTTACCGGCGGACGGGTGGATGCTCCGTAACCCTGCTATATGCCAGGTTCGCATTGTGTAGCTGTGCTATCTGTAAATAGATGCTATTTTGTGGTTCGAAATGGGCGGGCAAAATACTAGGTTGAAAATAAGAGGATGAGAGAACATTCAGATCCTCGGCACAGCGGACCTTGACTCACCGATCCTCTGTCAAATGGAATCAGGTCCAGTCACTCCTACACAGACACTTCAACGAAGATTGATCTCGTTCCTCGCTTTGTTGAAACTCAGGTCATGGGCTCACTCGCTTTCCTCGGCCACCCTAAAATTTACTCATGGGAGGGGACACGTGGCCCACCTCGCAGACCATACGGATAATAAATCTGGCGAATGCCTGTACCGCTGCACCGGCGGTTTTCTTAAGAGCCGTCGACGTGGAATGGACACTGCATATCGTAGCATATGAACCTGAGTGGTGCGCGGGCCGAAGAACTCGAGATTTCATGGGGGTAAATGATATACAGTGTGAGCATACGAGCTCTCCCGGAGCGCTGTTATAAAGCCTGTGGCCTGAACGGGCTAGGTACAAGCTCCCACAGGTCAAGATGCTCAACGCCATCTTCACAGTTTTGTTCATTGCTTTGTCGACAGCACTTTCGGGCGTTGTTGCTCAATGTCCGCAGTTCGTGAACTCCGAGTTTCCGCTTCCCTGGCCTCATCACCTTACGTAAGACCGCTGGATACCTTGGGGCCTTCGATTCGTTTTCGGGAGCCTTTATTGGCGTGGTGGTTAGGCTTGCCATTGACAACGTGGATAGACTCTTGGGTCACTGATTCTTTCCTTCGAAGTCACGGAATTTCCCAGTCCCAGCCACTGATCCGGGGGCGTTCAGTAAGTCTGCATTATTGCGTGGTATCATGATTGATAGATACCTGGGACTTGCAGCCTTGGATCGGACTGGCAACCCGTCAACTACCTTGCCGTGATTGCGTTCACCAACTCGACGAGCGAAGGCGACGCTGCTCTTCTTCAGTTAGTGGGATGACATCATCTATATGAACTTTGACTCGTTTTCCTTTTCTTTCGTTTAAAACTACAGAATTCTAAACCCAGGGGACACTAACGTCCCTTTCGTCTCGCTCGTCGTTGGCGTTCCCGACTGCAACACCGCAGCCTTCTCCGGCATTGCAAACCCCTCGGCAATCCTCGCTCCGTCGGATGGGTTCCCCCGTACGTAAAGCCTTCTGGATTTCGATTCATGGTTCTAATTCCGCGTGTTTTAGACGGCGCGCTCCCCATTTCTGGCAGGGTTTGAACTACGTTCACCGGCGGGTACGGGAATCTTTTGTCGTGGTGCACCGAACCGATGGTCTTTTTGGTTCGGAATGCATTTGGACGGGATGTTTTAGCCCCTGTATGGAGTACGTTCGGGGTATTTTCGGCTTTCGTGCATTTCCTCACCCGGGTCTTTGTGGCGGATCCCAACGGAAGTGACTGTATTCCATAAGACATCACGCGAATAATAGTCTAACGACTTCCAGCTCAAAACTCGCTCTTCATTGTTCAGGACCTCACCCGTAATTTCTACACGTCTTTCCTGCATATCATAAGACCGTGGGTCTACATGTGACGTTGTTCTAGTGGCTGCCGTACCTGATCCAGATATATACGTGTCCAATGGCAACGTCGCTGTGGAGGTGGTAGTGAGTTTGGTCGGTTCACTCATCTTGTGACTTTTCTCAGGCGGAATGACCGTAGAACTTGGCTATTTTCATCTAAGCAGCTGTCTACGTTCATGGCGCGAGGTCTTCCAAGCTACCTGCATCTCGGCTCAGTTGAACTTCGTTCGAGTCGGGGAGGGGCCGTGCATTTTTGGGCATCTTTTTTTTTCTTTCTCCTGCACAATAAAATAAGGTGGTCGCCTAAATATTCGTGGAAATGAATGTCGATGCGTACGATCGTCGACTTGACCCTTTTTTTCAGCCCAATTTAACTAACCTCGGCTCCAGATGTTCGGGTATGTTACTAGGAATGATCCGAGGCAGAAATTTTAACGAAAAAGGCGGGGGGAGAGACATACCCGAACATCTTATTTAACTCGTAGAGCAATCGTAGAGTAACCAAGAGGTATCCAGTACTAAAAGTTGGTACACAGGGTCGGAAAAGTGAATTAAGGGCGTCCAAACCCTCCCTACCCTATTAGCCGAGTTATGTAAGCACCAAATCGGGAAATATCCCCACGGAAATGACCACAAAAGCTCACATTTTAGCCCTAATCTATGACCTATCAGGCTGTGATGCGCGCTGTTTGTTGGGCGCAGAAACTCATGTTCGAACGTTCTCTGACTTCCCCGCCCCTTCAACCGGAAAAAAGACCCCAACTTTTTTAAACCCCTCTAAACACATTTTTAGAGTCCTCCGACCAAATTCCGAAAAGTAAAATAAGATCGTCTAGACCCACCCTACCATATGAGGCTGTGTCTCGGCTTCTTCCGGCGGGTAACTGTGCGGCCGCGCTTATCTGTCACAGATTGTCACAACCGCTCACTTTCGAGGATATACTCGCATCTAGGCACAAAACGACACAGATTACAGTGGATGTACCTATTACATTGTGTTGGCTGACAAAAAACGCCAAGAAACGAGGTGAAATGGCAAAAACTCAAGAAGTCAACATTTTGCGCAGTTCACGAAAATACTCCCTTTTAGGGGTGCTCAATTCTTGGCTCATCTATCTCCGATCAAGCTCGGCATCCATGCGCCCGATATAAATGAACCAGGCAGCCAGCCCACACGAAAATTACATCAAACCACAGCTTCAATAAACAAATGGGCTCAATAAAGCTGTTGATTTGAATCGCCTTATGACATCCCGCAAGAAGAGATCCGGTGGAGCCATTATTGTTGCAATGCTTATCATAAGCCGCTGATTCCCATCTCCCCCCTTCTTCCCTCCCTGTGACTCTCTCTGCCCAAGACCAAACTCAACGCCTGCTCGGAGGTCTCCCCATCCGAGCTTCATACAGTCAAACCATGCAGGGCTCCTTCATGATCATCGTTCTCCAGCTTCTCTTTGGGGGCTTTGCCAGTGTCCGTGCCACACAGCAGAACTTCACTGTCGACGATACATCCCCCGATATCGTCTACAGCGCGCCGACATTCCAATGCAATGCCAACACCACGACATGCCCTGATGGCTTAACGAAAGGGCTCTTCAACGAGTCGGTAACGTTAACCTCCGGATCCATCAAGATGTCGTTCACCGGTGCGAGCCCTACGCACCTCTTTTTTAAAAAACCTCTGTAACGTTCTGTTCTCATTAATTAATTCAGGTATCGGGTTCCACATGTCCTTCTATCTCATAGGAGCGTGCTCAATCACCCTGGATGACAAGCAGATCGAGTTTCTGAATGTGTCTCTTGCCGACATCCTAGCTCACGCTGGTGACGGCCCGCAGCCTGAGGGTTCCTACATAACAGACCTGGCCAACGGACCCCATACACTCGTCTTCGTGCCAGTAACAAATAGGACGATAATTGGATTCGACCATCTCATCTACACGTACGTAGTCGAGCACTACCTATATTAATCTTCCGAATTTCTAACTCCCATTTGAAGTGCTATTTTGTCGGACAAGAAAAGTCACGTCGGCGCAATCGTAGGCGGCGTGATCGGCGGAGTCGTCCTGACCATCGGGGTGCTGTTCGCGGGGTTGTTCGCCCGAAGGCGCAGGCTCATCCTGCGGCGCAACCAGCGCAAGAGTGCGGTCTTGCCTAGGTTATCGACTGCTTCTGTACAACCCGACTACAAAGTGGGTGCAGATGCAGATGCGAGACCCGACTATAAAACGGGTGCAGGCGATGGCCATGGAGCGACGCCACCTATGTAGGCTCAACGATGCTATATGAACTGCTGTACGAACTACCATTGGGCATGTATTAGCTCGCGCTGTTCTGTGAAATGCTAGTATACAGTTCTAAACCGGGAAGTGCAATGATCAGACTGTTTCATGGATATTTGAGCCAAACCTTAGGCAAATTACTCGCTTCAAATTATATTCTGGATTGGATTGGTATCTAGTCTATGGTACATTGAGTAGCTCTCGAGAACGAGACAAATATTTCCGGCACCGTGACCCCAAATATGAATAATTCTAATGGGAAACCCGGGTTTCTCAGAGAAATCCCGGACATCAGAGAAATCTTCAAAAATTCTAATGTGAAACCCCTCCGAAACTTCGGCCTCGGGCTGGTCTACTCGGGGATCATCCCGACGCGAATCAACACAGTCGCCTCTCATATGGGAATCTTGAAGCTGGTACCTCATGCAATATATCCGACCCTGACCGCCTTACGCCGGAATATGCCGCCCACCCACTTCCTACCAACTTGCTCCCAATGGTTTCGTCGCTGCATCTCGCTAATCCCCGTTCCAATCATATTTTCTGACCGCCACAATTTCTCGAGCATCTACAAAAAGCCCCAGCGATGAGCAGCGCTCGGCGGTACTCACGTGATCTGTTGATCGTTGTAGGGCTGCCGCCCGTGACCGCGGCCACGGGTCCACGGCACTCGTGCCACGGGTGCCGTTGCCGTTCCGTTGACCATTTTATGGAGCTTTACACGGCACGGTTATGGCACGGATCAGCCGTAAAACCCTTAAAAAACGGCCGTCACGGCCGCCACGGGTAATGTGTAAATTGCCATCTCCACTGGGGCTCTGGGGCGGGAAAAGCTCAAATCAGCTGCTTAGAACTGGCCCTGCTCATTCATTTCCATTTTATTCATGGTTTATTCAGTAGGTTTGTGTCGTTCTCGCTGCTCGCGGCAATTTCCGAAAATGATCGCGGAGTTTAAACACAGTTAATGTGGATCTTTCCTCGCTGGTAAAGTTCAAATACCAATTGATAGTAAACGATCAAAGCCTAAGAAAATGTTTCAGGTTATGGAAGTATCCGAAAGCACATCGGTACCTGTGGGCCAAATTTTGACATCCCCTGGTCAAAGTTCTCGTTGACGTCGAGAAACAACTTTCACGCGATCAACTGGACAAATACCAGCCTTTGGCGGGTCATAACTTGCAAACACGGCCGTGAATAGCACGGCCCGTGCCGTGGTTTACCCGCGGACTCGAAGGCCGTGCCCGTCACGGGCACGGGTGGCAGCCTTAGATCGGAGTGCGCCGGCATCAATACTCGCCGTCGCAAAGTCATCAACTCGCTCGCTGACTCCCGAGTGAATGAGGACAACTTGGATTCTGGTCCTAATCCGAAGAAATCCCGTTCTGGGCGCACGTACAAATGTGCCGGAAAGAGGGACACAATCGTTCCCATTGTCCGAACATAGAGTAGAAAAACTTGTGGAATCGTAGTACTTAGTCTAGTAGTTATCGTGGGGGTCGGAACGTGTAAGGAAGTTATTATGTAATCTGACATAAGCAGACTCCGAGTCGCGAAATTCATGTCTCACACTGGTTGAGAATTTCGATTTTTTCACCAATTTTCTCACTCAAAAATGTCGTTTATTTTTCAGACATTTTTCACTGAAAAAGAAGATGAAAATTTTAAAAGGTTTTCAGCACTTTCTGATTTTATTTCGAATTTTTCACCCTGAATCAAGAAAGTGCTGAAAAAGTTTTAAATTTTTCACCTTCTTTTTCAGTGAAAAATGCACTGGTTGAACATTTCAAGTTTTGCGCTGAAAATTTTAGTGGAAAATGTTTTGAATTATACAGCAATTTTTCGCCAAAAAAGTAGGTGAAAAACTTGAAACATTTTTGTGAACTTTTTGAACCTTGTGAAAATTTTCTGAAAAAGTGCTGAAAAAGTTTTGAGGTTCAAAAAAGTCACGAAGAAGTTTCAAGTTTTTCACTTGGTTATTCCCTGAAAAATTGCTGTAAAATTCAAAACATTTTTCACTAGTATTTTCACCAAAAAACTTGAAATGTTCAACCAGGGATGTCTGAAAAATAAATGACATTTTTCAGTGAGAAAATTGGTGAAAAAAATCGAAATTCTCAACCAGTGTGAGACATGAATTTCGCGACTCGGAGTCTGCTTATGTCAGATTACATAATAACTTCCTTACACGTTCCGACCCCCACGATAACTACTAGACTAAGTACTACGATTCCATATGGCGAGTGGGCCAGAACTCGAAGCCTTACGGCGATATCGACCGGTAGGGTTTCTTGCGGGAAACCTGGGTTGCTCAATAACACAGCAAATATTGTAGGGGTTTCTCATTAGAATTATCCCACAGAGCACAATCAGAAACTAATAGGGACAGTCAGAGTAGCGGTTCTGAGGCGGTTCTGGGGCGGTTCTGATGGCGGTTCTGGAGGCGGTTCTGGAAATTGTTTTACATCAGAACCGTGTGACAATCGTCCAAAACCGACCTAAATCTTGACTGACCTACTTTTCAAGACGGTTCCATTGTCGGTTTTGACCAGGCCTTTATAAATTATAGCGACTAAATGAATTATTTCTTGACTGCTGTGGCTATACACCTAATCCATCATGCCTCCCGCCACGTGACGCGGCGAGCGCGCAAACAAGCTCTTGAAATGGTACATCCAGAATCACAAAGGAGCCTCTCTTTGTTGGGGGTGGTTTCTCGTCCACTTCACGAGCTTCCTCAGCTGCAATGCTGGAAACATCTTTGGCCTTTTGCAAGACGGTAGCAGCCCGTTTAGGCTTACCTCCCATTTCCAGATAATAGCCTGACGGCGGACTCGAAAGGAGTTGATGAGTGGACTCGGAATGGGGAGAGGAATGGCGCGCCAGATTAGTCAGTAGTAAATCTAGTCACAAAGCAAATCATAGTGAAAGTAAAGATTACTGACTGAGAACCGGAACCGCCTGTGAGAACCGTTGTAAAACTTCCTCCAGAGGAGGTTCTGCATTTCGAAGGCGGTTCCGGTTCTCGACGGTTTTCCCACGCTTATTAAAATCCAGAACCGCCATCAGAACCGACTGTCAGAACTGCCTCAAAACCGCTACTCTGACTGTCCCTAATGTTTCTGTTTGTGAATAACAGCAGAAGAGGATGTGAATTGGAAGTGTGCCCATCCCAACGAAATCCAGCCCCGTGTCGATTGGAGGTTTAGTATTGTTCAGACATATAATGAATGTCGTGTCGGGATTACTGGCACGGCAGTGGCACCAAAATCCGATTCGACGACAATCCACCTGAGTGAAATTTAAAGTGAGCTCGACAACGGGGTTTGCGAACGTTTGCAACGTATGATTGCCATTACTTGCGGAGATGCGAGACAGGAGATTTTCATCGATCGTGGCGGTACACCACCGTTTGTGATCGGATAGTGATTTGGGAAAAAGTGGTCGATGTAGTAACAACCAGAAATCAGTGCAGATTCAATGGTCGTTTGAGGTAGAATAAATGTGGAATGAAACGGCTCCGAATTGTGCCCAATCGAGACCGCTCCCCCGTAAGCGCACTTACGTCCAGCCGGCAACCATTGATTGCCGCAATCACCCCGGCGGTCGGGGGCGGGGGCGGGGGCGAGGGCGGGGTCGGGATGGGGGTGATGTACGCGCGCGCGTGTGCATTGCCAGCGGGCGACGGGTGCGAGATCTACGTCATTGTGCCCTCTCGTGTGCGTTGCCGGAGCGGGCGACGCGGCTGGACCAGGGGCGGTGCGCCTTGGCTACGCATCTTTTCTGTTAAATGACCATGCCCCTCGCAGGCGCCATCGTGTGTGTTTCCGGAGCGCGCGATGCGCCTGGCCTAGGTGTGATGCGAGATACGCTCTGCGCGGGCGGTGGGCTCGTGCCCGTCTAGTCGCCGAATCGTTCATAGAATTCACTTTTGCTCGCAGGTCACCTAACATTTGATCACTTTATGACCAGAAGACGAGGAACGGTGGAACGTCAAAGAGTTCCAGCTCGACCTTGACCTTGAGAACTCAAGAATATCTCAACGGGTTTAACCCACCGAATTATGTTTACCGCTCTTCGCGCTTGTTATACGTGCGTCCCTTCAATTGAATTAAATTTATATCCCTGCGACTCGGATACATGTAGGAGCATCTAATTTATTTAATCCTCATAACAGGCTCTTTCGAATCCCATTTCTTGATCCCTGACTCGAAGGGTGTCATCACTTCGAAATACCCTACGCGGCCCGGCTATCATAATTCGGGTGTCCTAATGACAAAGAACTATAGTTAGAGTTCCAGATATTCTATAACGGACGATGCCATCCTGCTGCAATGAATTCGCTAGCTGTCGTACACAATTCTCAAGAATGGAAAAATTCCTTCTTCAAAGTCAAGAGTCGTACTTGTAAATCAACATGTCCACATCAGCCGAGAAACAATTGCTATCGACGTGGAGCCCGAAATCGTTCATCGCATCGCCAATAACCCTCTTGATTCCCTCGTACGTGAGTATCTACGCATCCTAAATGAGTTGCTTCACAGATTGACATCACATAAGCTGCGCACCTGGTTCATACTATCCCATGTCTGGTTGAAAGCACATTTATAAATGTGATTGTCATCCCAAGAAAGATAAATTACGCACGTCACACTCGAGCATTACAACGACAGTACGCTCTGCCTCCGGGAAGCGCCACGCGCCCTCCAACGCCGGGGCTATAATGTCGTTCTGGAACCACTAAACGGTAACGTCAGATTTAATCCACTTTGAATTGGAATACGCACAATCGTATGTTTCACCATGTGCTGCTGAGCCACCGGCAACGGAACGAATTTATCGACCATGGACTCAATCTTCCCGTGATAATCTCCGACCTCCATATGGCTCGGGACCTTGAATATGAAAATGCCGTGACAGGTTTCCCTCCTCGTACCCTGGAGCCGGTCGATCTTGGTTACAACGTCGGCGGAGAACGCGCAGGCCTTGCCGTGCAACCAGGGCTCCGCTTCTGCGATTAATTTAGCGATAGAGGGGTCTCGGATGTACTGACAAATCCTGTGAACTATTGCGAGTACCACCTTCAGAACACATACCTCGACAAGGTGCTCTGCGGTCTAGACAATATTCATTTGGTTAGAAAGGGAAAACGACCTCGGACAATACCCACCTCAGATTCTCCCGTGACCAAGACGGTGGTCGGAGCGTCTGAAAGCTTCATCCCTTGAATTGATTCTGAAAGCTTGTCATTCTGGTATATCTGCCCCCCGAGGAATGTTATGTCTCGAACCAGCAGATGGAAAAGATTCTCTACTTACAAGATTCAATTTCAGCATATTATTCTGAGCCACGGGAAGTAGCTTGACATCGTGCCCGAGCTTCGCCATATTCTTCTCGAACTCTTCTCGGGATGAATGGTCTGGGACACGATAGATTCCAATGACGCAGAATGGATTGTAATTTGGGGAAGACATTGTGACTGGGAGTAGAGAGCGACATGGGAAGGCAGCTCTTACTTATATCTCGAGGCTTCTTCCTCATTCGGATACGCAAACCGAAGAAGATCGTTAAATGACTCTCGAATGACCCGATGGATTGCATCGATGAAGGGAAGCGACACCAGGAATAGCGTCTGCCGCATAGACTTCGGCTCGGGTGAGTTCTGTTCTCATTCAGGCTTGGTCTAAGCATCAATGAAGCGGAACTAGAAAGCTGATTATGTCAGTGGTGCTGCAATGGTCAGGACTCATTCCACGCTCTAACCGGACAGAGTGGTGCGTGATACTGACTCTTTTCACACGGTGTGTATGAGTGAGGGTAATAGTGTCACAAATTGATAAGCTGTTTTTTTTTTTTTTTTTCAGGGGGGGGGGTATATACGAGAAGAGTGGAAGTCGGTCGGTGTCCCACTAGTAATGGATTTCGCATCAGCCGCCGTCAAGCCGCCATCAACGCATAGGCTTTTGGAATGTACAGCCGGTTCTGAGTATTTTGAGTTCAGCGACGTGTTTTTGCGCGTTTTTCGGTGTTCCCACCAGACCCAGCTCCTTAAGTTTTGCCTGACGGCACGGCCAAGTTAAATGATTATAGCTTCTTCAGAGTTTCTGAATATTACGTCTTAATCTCAGTTTTAAAATTAATCTAGCACGGGGCCCAGGAGAGACCCCCGCGGACCCCCCTCGACGCCCGCCGCTGGGCTCACTGCGTGGAGCTGGAAATATACATTTTTCAGGCGTATTTTATTTTCAAAGTCTGTTCTGAGCTGTGAGCGGAGGTTTAAATCCTCCCCAGTCCCACTAACAGGGCACGAGCCGCACTATCAGCCATTAGTCGAGACCGCCGCGGACCCCGGCCGACGAGAGCGAGGTCGGTTTTTGACGGGCGGACTGGGTGAACTTTTCAGGCAGATTCAAAAATGCCCCGTTTCAAGGGGTCTGTACTGTAATTCAATGGGCAGGAAGGAGGTGTATGAGGTTAGTAGAGGGAAAATCTGCAGAACCGATTTCAACAGGGGATTCCTCTATGTCAAAACATGTGTTCCCAAATCAAAATGGCAAGGTAGATCGGGTTGCAATGGGAGTCGGGACTTCTTTTTGGGAATTTGTTCACTCGGTGTCTTTGTTCTTATAACACTAGGGCCATTCGCGAGCGCAATTTAAATTCATTCAGTTCCTTCAAAATTTCCCGTCGGCTTCTCTGTTTCACACTCATCCTGTTTATTCTGTGTATCGATTTGGGCTCCGCTGAGTACATTTTCAATATGGGGACAGTTTCTCTTATTCTCCTAGCACCCATTTCTGGTGTAATGACCTTCGGACAGATTTTCTTCAGAAATACGGACTTTACCTCGCCGTCCAAACTTCAGCACCCTTGCCTGACCAAAACTTGGACGTTTTAAGTCCGACGGGGTCAAATGACTAGACATAAAGCGGGTGTTCCTCAAACTGGACGCCTTCTAATTGGACCCAGCTACGTAAAGTGAGCTGTATGTACAGGCATGTGTCATATCCTTTGCCCACACTGTTTCCGCTCTACTTCATTTTCTCCCATCTTCCCGAGCTCCAGGATTATGCTGTTTCAAAAACCACCTCAGATCACCGTAAAGAGGCAGAACAAGCCGCAGGCCGTCTCGGGATTTGGTCCCTATCTCCACACCGGCTATGGGAGCTACCAACCGCTATGTTTCTAATCCGAGAAGATGGTAGCACAATCCTTGCAAATAGGGTCTGAAAGTGGATTATGGTGGTAAAATCTGTAAAATAAGAATGGAAGACGGGTTGAATGAGAATCTTCATTGAATAATTAATAGAGGGAAGACCAATCCAAATTTGATCGGCGGTGAAATGTGCTACGAGGCGTCGAGGATTTCGATGGCAGGTTAAGAAGCGCGAGATTTAAGGTGAATAAATAGTTTATGTGGAGAAACGGTGAGTGCAAAGCAAGATTAGGTGGGATTGCTGTCAGCTCGAACCGGGGCAAAGGAGCGAAGCCACAAAAAGACTGGGACCCAGCCCTCCGGAGCAAAGCAAAAACCCAAGCATCGTAACGCAAGACAAGCAGCAATCCGCGGTGAATGGAAACAAAGAGCGAAACAGCCGGCGTTGCTGGTTCAAATACGATTTGGCGGGGAAGAATATCGTGCAGGAAGGAGCACAGAGGCCGGCGCCGAGAGGACGGATATCAAAGCAAAAAACCCAAAAATGAGCCGGAGCAGTCAAGGGCAAGGAAAGCTTCGATCATGAATGACATAGAGAACTGGCAAAGACTTTCTGAACTTCAAATGCATAGGGCGCCGACACAGGAGAGGAATATCAGGGATACAGAACAGTTAAGCCAATGAAAATGCGGAACGTACCAGGACTCTGCGCATGAAGCTAACGCATGTGCGACCGTTGCAGTGGACAAGAGAGGGTACCCGACCAGGAGGCGCAATGCGAAGGAGGAACCGTAACGGAAGTATGAACCGTAAGACTCGGTGACAGAGGCGAGTAAGGCTCGGCGCGCAGATCTAGATGACTTCGACGGACTCGCAAAGACATGCTTTGATATCTGGCGCGTGGGTGGTGGCTAATAGGAGACACAGACCGCGAGTAAATTCGGCTGTAAGCACGGCTGTTAGCCCACGCTCGAGAGAGGAAGGAAAGAAAATGGAGCGGACCGTACCCGGGCTCGAATCCCTCCGGCTCGTCTATCGTGTAGGGAAGTGACGGTGCGCTGCTTCCAGATCAGCAGCGTCTTGAGGAGGAAGCACGGCGTTTAAACTGAAAGCTGCCGCAAGTTTGGAAGAGTATACAAAGACGCGTGAAAGTGAAAGCTGATAACTAAAATAAAGGAACATGCGCGATGCGTGGAATTAGGTGGGAGGGATAATGATTTCAACGCAAACAACCTGCCCCAACAACGGGCCACCTGATTAAAGATCCCCCGCTTTGTGCGTGCACAACGGTGGGGAAACGCGGGATCGTCGCGTGGAGCTCTCCCACCGTAGCCGCGGGCAGTCTGTGCGTTCGCATTGGTCAGCACGTCGGCAGCACCAGTGATAACCGGTGCGTCTTCTCGTGGGCGGGTAAAAGAGCTTGAGGTGTTGCGGATGACTTGCGGATGACAAACTCCGCCGTTGTCGCGGCACGCGGAGCCTGCGCAAGCTAGAACTCGGCCATTGCGGATGAACGGTGAGAAGAAGGCTAGGGTAGCGACGGCTGCTGAGGACTACAGCCGAGAGATTGCGGTAGAGGGGAAGAGTGCTGACCTGAGTATGATGCGACAAGTGATAAGCTTAGATGGAGGGGGCGGCAGCGAAACATTGAAGCAATGATGCCGGGTAATTGGCGGCGAGAGAGATGCTAGGGGGTCGACGAAAAGAACGACTGCGAAGGAGCAGAGTAGCGTTCATGAGAAAGAGGATAACCCAGGAAGGAAGGAAGGCAAGGAGCGGCAATGGTTTACGGCAGTAACGGGATACCACCAGAGATTGTGATGCAGAGAGGGGATTTCCCGCTGAGTGGAACCCGAGACGCCTTAAAACCAGGGAAAATATGCCAGCAGAGAACGGCAGGGAGGAGCGCGTCGACTAGTCCAGGATGATGCTCGCATGCGGACACGAGCCGAGCCGCCGCGGGGCTTGCGCGGGATTTCGACCGGAGGTTTCGGCGAGGAGGAGCCAGAAAAGGCTGGGGTGATGTAGGCGGTGACAAAGGAGGTCTAGCGCAGGCGACGGTCTAACCCAGCCAGAGGATGCAAGGAATGGTGGCCGTTAAATGTACATATAGACGGATACAGACGCGCGCGCCGGTGTAGCCGGTCCGGTCCACGTGTATGCTTCCTTCCTTACCACCGCGAGCCTCGAACTAGGCCGCGACATCCTGCAGACGACGCGAAAGTCTCGCGCATCGACTACTTCCCATCTCCGGCGTGACAATCGCCCTCTCACCCCCCCTTTCACTGGTCAACTAGACGAGACGCAGACGGATAACGCATCCGTTCTCCGCGTCTCACTGCTGAAGTTGTCGGGATTTTTTTTCTCCTTCTCTGCCCCAATCTGTAGGCCAGCCTCCTTGTATTCCGGACTCATCACCAGCCAGCCCATCTCGCGTCGCTCACCGCACGCTCTTGTTTTCTAGCTCGCATCGCGGCGCGCGGCATAAGTAGGGTCTGCATTTGCGCTGGGGAGTTATGGGGGGGGGCTCGTAGGAATCTGAGAGAGTCGAGTTGAGGTGCGTCCTACGTGTTTAATACTGCACGTCGGAGACTAATAAAGTCGGTCTCGGCGTTTCGCGCGTGTAGACCGGATCCGTACGACAGTTCGCGTCAGCGCCGTTCATGCACATGCCTCCCACTTCTGCACGAATCATGTCGTACGCTCTGTGCCGCGCGATATCGTCGCTGCAGGAACTTGCTATGGACGTTTTGATCGCAACCTTAGGCCAGCCGGGTGGGAAAACGGTCAGGATGAATTTGCGCAGGACCTCTGCCGTCTGTTTGTTTCTTGCGGATGGTCTTGGCAAGTGGTCAATGGCCCTCAATTTCGCATTTTTGTGAACAAGTATATACCCGCGGCAAAGATCCCCGATCGCCGTGTCCTTTCGGGTCCTGTACTTGATGGCGAAGCAGAGAAAGTCATCCCCTAAACCCGGAAATTCATTGATGGCAAACTCGCTACCTATGTTGAAGATGGTTGGACCAACATTTCAAAGACGCACCTTGACACCTCCATTCTGAGTGTCGACAGCAAGGTACCCATTTTTACTTCTTCCCGTTCTCTACAAACTAAAGAAACAAAACAGCCATATCTTCTGCGCACGTACGACATGACGGGACGTTCGAAAACGGGCGATGAACTCTTCAAATTAGTCAAGAGTGATTTAGCCTTTGCCAAGGAGACATATGGTGTTGACGTTATCGCGGTTTGCACGGACGATGGACCTGACGGCAAAAAAATGCGACGGCTAATCAAGGAGCAGACGCCCTCCATTGTGGCTTTTGAACGTTGGGTGCATCAGTCCAGTCTTATCACCGGTAACTACCTTTCCGTCAAGGCGCCGTGGATGGCGACTGCGAAACTTGTCATCGAAGTTATAAAGTGGTCCAATCACCACGGCACTGCCCCGACCTCCTTAGAGCCCAACAACGACTATCTTTTGATAGAATTCTTGCGTTGATCCTTCCGGTCATCCCGCGCTGGGTATCCCAGTATTGCTCACTCCGTCACCTCAAGAAGCTCGAGCGCGGAATTTGTGCCTGCGTGATTACCCACGAGGCAAGGCTTAGAGCTTGTGTCAGCCGCAAGGATGAACAAATCGAAGCCGCCGACCGTATCATTGCGATTGTCAAGGATGACGGCTTTTGGAAGAATATTGAGCGGTGGGTGGATTTACTTCATTAAATCTGTGCCTTGGTTTAATGTACTTCAGCATCGCGTCTGATTTAGAGCCACTCGCGATCGCATCCAATCTTCTTCAAGCCCCAACATGCCGACTGGATACCATTCTCCTGTGCCTCCGCAATATCCATCGCATCTTCAGTCGGAACAACGACACCATTGTCAAGTCGACCGTCATAAAGAGCCTTGAACGGCGTTGGGCGAAAACAGATCAGGAGTTGATGATTTTGGCCGTTTTCCTCAATCCTTATATCCGCTGGCATGCATCTAACCGCCGATGGCTTCAAAACGATGTACGAAATATCAGTACGCATTTTTTCTCCATCCGGCTTGGCATTTGGCATTGAACTCACGCGAACCTAGAAACAACCTCTTGATATAACGGCAATTTGGAAACGCATGGATACTGGGCCCTAGCTGACAGGTTGCGGCGGGTTCGTCAAGCTTGCGATCCGGATCCTCAGCATCGTTCCAAATTCAGCGGGACCGGAACGCATTTTTAGCACCTACGGCCTCACCCACACCAAGCATCGTAATCGTCTCAACCGGCCAAAAGTCTATAAGTCCACGCTGGTTCGCATGGTTCGCAAGGAAAGTCATCGTGCGGCTGGTGTGCTGCCGCAGAGACGGCCTCGGCATTTCAGTTTAGCTGATGACCAGGTGAAGATAGCAGCGATGGATGCTGACTCCGCATCTCCGGCGCAAGTTGGAGGAGGCTCTGTCGGTCCATCGGCAACTGATGAGAACGAGATGGATTTCGGTGTTGTGGCGGATTTGCTGATTAATCTGGCAGCGGGTGAAGATGCTGAGAATGAAGCTGCGGCCGCGGCTCCATCAATCGCCACAATTCCTCCTCGTACCTCCGCATTCGCATCCACAATAGACCCGGTCCTCCGACTCCCGCCGTACAAAAAGATTAAACTCGCAGACTTGTTTGAATATCCGGCTCCCGGAACGCCGGCCGACGAGCTCGAATTCTTCTGGAAGGGCGGAGTCAACGGTCTGGACGAGGAGGAGAGTTCGCATCAGGAAGAAGTGGAGGGCTCGAGGTCAGAAAACGAGGTATCGAAGTGAATTCGGTTTGACGTGGACATATCCTTGCACAATAATCCATTTTCAATGTGTTCCGATACTCAACTGCAGTGAAATGCACGGGATATACTCAAGGGGGCACCGGCATTCTAAAAAAAGACATAGGGCCGATTTTCTTTTTTGAAGCCTCGGCGCCGAACCAACCAACCTATGTAAGCATTCCCACGGTCCATATATGGTAATTTTCCACGTCTTTAGTTGCCGGCCCCTTAGAACAGAGCGTAGGTCGCTCTCACCCAATTATGACTTGAACGGCTAATTAATGATTTTTCTCGTGGTTCTAAATATCAGAGAACAAGTAATAGACTCTAATAACCATTTTTTAGCCCCTGCGAACCCGTTTGAGGGGCCGCGAAGAACTCGCGGACGACGCACACGAGTCGCAGGTCCAGGATTCGACAAATTCCTCAAGATCTACACAAGATAGATGATACTGACCATGATATTAGTTTTTTTCGACTTCCAAAAACATGAAGACGTACCCAAACCCGTATGTCGAAGCTCTTGGACAGACATTGCATCTAGGTGCTCTACAGGCGATTGGAATCCCGAAAACCAAGGGGTCAATTTTTTTTTTTCCGGCCTAGCGGCCGAACCAACCTACTGGCTCTTAGTCGCCGGTTTGAATGCCGGTGCCCCCTTGAGTCGGGCTTAGTCGGGCCTAGACATCTTCGCTTATACCTAATCCTCAGCTATTATACTGGGCGATGTCGAAGAACGGAGTTCGTGTCAGGCAGACAGATAAATGGGTCGGAAGTCCGGGATATGGGGAGAGTACGGGTGAAGTAGAAAGTCGTTGTACAGGTCCCAGAAAGTCGTAGACGCGTGGAATGGAAATCGGATGTCGATTGGGGAAAGTGCCGTGTGAGCTCGGAGTACGCGTGTAGCGCGGAAAGGCTCGGGAGATGGGATAATGTAGGGCTCGGGTGGAATGTGTTCACTGTCGACGTAGCCTCGGTGGGCTGCTCGGTTCACTGGTCGCGTCGATGATAGTGGCTCGGAAGAGAAAGGGTATATTTTGGGGATGTGTACGTACAAAACAAATACGCGGTCCGAAGACCGATGTACCGTAACGTACGTACAGGGATGCGGAAAGGGGGAATGGCCACGAGCGGTCCATCCCACCCTTCCACAGCGGACACCGGGTTCCGGGGCTAGTCTAGTGGTGTTAGGATGCTCAATAAAGCTCTCAGAATGATGATGACCGAAGCCTTGTGGTTCGATTATGAACCTCCTATTATGTCGCTGTAAACACATCCGTTGGTTATATTGATACAGCAGTCAAGACGTGATTGCGATATAGCTCCAGCTTGTATCACATTGAGCTCTATATCCAGAAGTAGTCCTTGTAGAGTGCGGAGATAAACAGCAGTCCCTACTTCCACAGCGCTTGCAAGCCCCTAAATCAAGTATGTGCATCGTGGGCCGAAGAAATCCTTAAAATTGGGGCCAGTTGTAGACGAATTTCACCGGCGTTGATCCAGTATGAGATAAATTGCTGCTGGATACCTCCAAATCGAGTTAGCTGGAGGCCTAATAAATTGATACATTATTGGACTCAAAAATACTACCTCGTCGACTCGGCTTCGAACCACGCCCGATAATTACCGCACGCCGCATGCCTCCGGATATTTTATGCGCGAGGTCACAACTGCTGCCCCGACTCCAACACTGGAAGTGTGCCCGTTAACGATGCACAAGTACAGCTTGGTTTTCAGTCTTGATCGCTATAATTCTACTTTCCCTTCCATTTGTTTTGACGACTAACACGTTAAGTAAATCTCCTGGCCAGTTAAATTCCCTGGTACTGGTACGTGTGACTGCCGCGGCTTCTCCCATCTCTGTCTTATTGACTGTGCGATAGGTCTATTGCGATAAATCATTTTCCCTCGTCGACAGCGAACAAGGATGAAGCACGTGAATCCCCTCGTCCATTGTAGGTACAGTGCCCAGTGAATTGGAAGCACATGCTCTCCCCGTGGTGTGTATGAATTTTATAACCCTGAATATTTTACCGACGCTGAGACAAAACCTCACATTTCACACGATGTCTCAACAGAGTAGTAGTGGAAAGCATGGCACCGTGAAAATCTTGACATCATTAGTACTAGATCCCACGGTTGAACATTGTGGTAGTCCACCGAGTTATCATAGGCTCCCCGAGGTCAATTTCGGTGTCGCATTTCAAGGATCCGGAGGGAACACGTCCGTTGTTTACCTTCTCTCGACCGAGGCTTGGTGGATAATGAGTCTACCACAATATTGGGTCCACATGTATGCCTCGACTATTCAACTACATAATTTTTGGAGAGGCATAAGATTGTTGTATGATTTTTCCACCACCATTCTTGGCTCCAAGTCGATCCAGCACCTGTCTGCGTGTGGGGAAAGAGTTAGGTGGGCGGCAGGGGCCATGGCACTGCCGCGCTCGGTCACATTGAGACGACGATGCTACTAGCGGCATGTCAAAATCACCTTAAAAACCACATCGCAGCATCCCAAGAAGCAAAACTAAGTAGGTAGCCACTTGTACTTCCCACTCTCACGTCAAATCCCGGACTGGTTTTTGATGTGAAGTAGGGACCTGAAGCATGACATCCAAGTTTGATACTTCCGGAGATATTCACCCAATACATGTATAGTTCAAGAGAGGGCATTTACCTCGAAGTTCAGTCGCCTTCTATGTTGGAAAAGGAGGTCGGGGGGGACTTGAACTGACAAGCATAGACAGTTTATTGAGGAAATTAGGTAGTTATACTCTGGGAGAGGTAAGTAACTATGCAGCTGGTAGCTCAATGTACTGCATGAAGCGAAGAGAACGAACAGTTGATAACAGTAGGTATAGGGATAGGACGACGGTAGCGGTAACTGTGTTAATGGACTCACACATCACTAACCATGCTAACTATCCTGTAGTTAGTACCACCAGTAGTTCAGCTGTCACTAAATTTGTGTCCTATCAAGGCAGCTTGCCATAGTCGAGTTCCCGGCTGAATCTTTAAAGACAGAGAGTCGAATGGGGCAGGTTGTGGTTAAACACAGATGTCACCTGTATGGTCCATAAGATATCGGTTCAAATAGTCCACTGGAGTTAGACAACCCTTTATGAGCTCGAATACAGGCCAGAGGAGCGATGTGGAAGGAGTTAAATCGTGCGCGGCACTTTACCCGGTGGCTGTGTTGCCGTGGCACTGCCGCGCATTGACGCGGCACTGACGCGGTACTGCCGCGCACTGACGCGGCGCTGCCGTGCGGACGTGCCGCGGCGTGCATCCATGTCTACAATTGTAACAATGAAGTCCAACTTGTCCTAAAGCAGTTAAAACACAATGCATCTTGTCCCATTCAATTTCGAGGTTCAAGTCGGGTGGACCATGACAGAATCTGGACTTCACACTCACAAAATTGAGTAAGACGTACGCAGATAATAGTATATTCAAGCTGTATAACAGTCCAGTACATCTCTAGGACCTAATTCCATAGTAGAACTCACGAGTGAAGTATTTCCTATGTTGCTTAGTCGGGCTTAGGTATTGCCGCGGCAGTGCGCGGCAATTTCTCCTGGCCCCTACTCTTCGCGCTCTGGGAAATGAAGGGAGAAAAGGCTCCAATCCTACCATTCGACATTTGGAGAGCGCCGACCTTCCTCGTGGTCATGTCGAGCGCGTTTCTGTCATTCCTGTCGTTCGGAATCTTCATATTCTGTACGTGAAGACCGAGACTCCCTTTCCACGGTCTGCATACTAAAGTCGTCCACAGACCATATCCAACTCCTCCATGACATCCGCAGTGCAACAGCGCTCCAAGCCATGGCATAGCTGGTCCCTTTCATGATCAACTGGTTTATTACTGCATGCCTCGTCGCTGTCCCGATCAGCCGAGTTCCTGCACAAGTTATATTCTGTGCAAATAAATTCTGCGCCACCCGCTCGTCCTAGCTGAGCTGAGTCTCCATCACAGGCCGGTCTTATCGCAGTTATGCTCGCCAACATCCTAAGCATGACTGCTCCGGTCGAAGGCTTACACTGGACGTTCCCCTTCTTCGCTGCATTCCTCGCGCCATTCGGCCCTGACATGTTGTTCACGGCCGCCCAATTAGTGGCATCCAATACCGTCCGGCGCAGCGAACAGGGCGTCGCTGGCTCCCTCGTAGGCACTGCGATGAACTACAGGTAAGTCCCGGCCCACTTGCCGCCCGCGTATGTGTGGCACGCAGTGGGATGACGCTTGGGATCGAATTGGGCGGGACTGTTGAAGTGTATACCATGCCGGGGGGACAAAACCGCTGGAAGGGATCCGTGGCGCGATATACCTGGGCACGGGGATGGCGATTCTGGGCATTGTCATCGTGCTTGTCTTCGTGCGGGTGACGAAGGACCGGCGGGATGGCTATGATGAGGAGGCCGAGGTGTCGCAGAAGGCGCAGGTATAATATTGGATGCGGCGCTGTCTTATTACTACCCTTAGATTCCCTTTAGTAGCAGTCGCCCTGATATCGTAATTTGCAGTAGCTCGTTCCAAATGCCCACCCTTCGTCGATTTCATCCCCTGATCAGGCGCCCGCGCTAAGTGCAACAAGAATGACTGCCCCCGGGTGATTATGTGTATAATCTTCGAGTAACGGATAGGTAAGTGAATAAATGGGTTGCTCATTAGGTCGTTATATGGGGGAAACATAGAAATAAGATGTGCAAAGCAAAGGGAAAACATATCGACAAAGGACCCGCGTCGTGGGAATAACGACAAGTCCCCTAATCGCGACCCCTACCACTCACCCCCGACATAGAGCACCCAGCCCGTCCTATCGGGATTCGGTAGGACCGGTGTTTATTGGTTTGAAGGTCGTGAAAGCGATTCGGACAAAATCCCTGATCTGCCCGAGTGATGTCATCATGTCAGTGTCAAAATTCGGACAAATCGGTCGAGCGTGCGCACAGGTCTATTGGCGTATGAGCACTCGGGCACATGACCGAGGCTCGGGGATATTTTGGGCAAGCGCACGACTCATGGTGAATCATTAAGAGTCAGGCAGAATTATGTAGAAGGCTCAAGAACAGTATGGAATATTTATTGTATGACTCAGAATGACTCAGATGGACAGGATGAACAGTATAAATACAGTAGGACAGACCACATAACCTCACGAGCTTGTACCACCCGCCCTCACGGGCATCGTGTAAATCTTATTCTGATTGAACCGAATATTGCGTGAACTCAAAGATTGAACTCCTTCAAGCATAAACTCCATCAAGGTCAGTTCAGAAGTTCGGACAATGAGAAAGGCAGCGGGCGAGGTCAGATCCCCGTTCGGACATCTGATGGGGCCGCCCAATGGATTTCCTCATCTAGCGGTTTCGGTGGCCAAAGGAACCCAGAAATCACTTGCCGACAGTGTACCATACTTTTCAATAGAAATTTGTCCCCGGTGGCATCCACATTATTTTGTCTGTCTGCCTCCAACACGTCCGCCACTCAATTTCGCTCCTCCCCTCCAGCCATTGATCCGGACACACTCAGTGTACTTAGTGACAGAGATGAGAATCAGTTTCTCTCCATCGTATGGGATCCTGACGAATGAATCTCCAACGGCAAAAAATATCATGATATTCCCCCCGTCGTGGACACAGCTCGCCGCGACGTACTCACACCCGTGGGAGCCCGGATGCTACGGCTTTGCCATGATTGATTGCCAACTTGTGCTCTTTAGTATTTGAAATGCTAATGGCCGAAAAGATATTGTTATGCAAAGCCGTAGCGAGCCGTAACACAGTTTGTCGCAAGGGGAAGACAAAAATCTGCCTCGTAGAGCTTCCAAAGGACGATACAGTAGCAGAATGAATATATTTGCATTTTACTCATAAAACCCAGGTTAGACGCAAAGTTTGGACATAAATCGGGCTGAGGATCTGCCAGGTGCGGAGTTCAGAAAAAAAAATTCTCTGACCTCGGTCAGAAGTTCGGACAAGAAAGAAATTGGGCAGAAATATGTACACGACCTCCAAACTAATAAACACCAGTCCTGTATACACGCAGAGGCAGTCGCTCCTCCCAAGCTTTTCATTTCAAGGTAGCACACAAGAGATAGGATAGGGTAGGATTGCATCTGCGCCAGGATTGAATTCCCCAATCGGATAGGATTGACGGCAGGAAAAGATCCTACTGCTTCAGTGTGGTTGGCGGATACTTTTCAGGCTCCGCTTACAGGTGGGATGGATAAGAGTTGGGATAAGATGGACTGACTTGGGATCTAATTGGAATAGGATCGAGTGGGGAAAGATTGGTTGGGATCAGGATAGGATAGGATGGGTAGCTAATATCACTGGCATAGAGAGCGTGCATAGTAAGATACTGGCAAGGAAACATCTCCCTCTTTATAAAATTAGCATGTCCGTCTGTCTGTCTGAAGCCTATATCCCCATAAGAATATATTAACGGCTCGTTGCGACACCATCGGCATAACACCCTCTTTAGCACCTCCCACGGCTCGCTCGGCGCTCTGCGTACGGCTCACTCACCGCATTGATGGAAGGTATAGACTGGGAGCACGTTGAGACGCCTCGCTCAGGGAGCGTCTAGCTACGTAGCAGCCGGCTGACGCGACGGAGCTAGACGGAGCTAGGCGGCCATCGTGACCTCACAGCATCGAGTAATCTTCGGCGAGGCCCGCCGAGCCACCTAAACTTCGCCCCGTCAAGTGCGTCGTCGCGACATCAACAGGCATCGGCTCGATGCCGAGACGGCTAAACGCGTATCGGCATGCATAGCCTCAGCGGGCCTAGACTCCGCCTATTCTGGCGTCAACGCAGTGGCTGCGACATGCATTACATCAGCCAAATCAAAAGCGGGAGCCGGCGCGAAGCGCCGGCGAGCGCTTGTGGTATATATATTACCTACGAGCCTAGCTAGGATTTATCCTAAGGTCCTGCCGAAGATAGGCTAGGATAGATCCTAAGGGTGTCAGTCATTGACGACTCTACACCGCACACTGCGCGCAGGACAGTGCCCACGATAAGGTGGGTGCGCAGCGTGCGGGGTCGTGATGCGTGCGCTGCCTGACATAAGGTAAGTACGATGCGAGTATTGAATGAGAAAGGATGAGGACGCACGAGAGGGGAGCGAGGAAACCAGAAAGAAACTAACGTCAGTCGTGTCCGCCGGGAGGCGGTCGGCAATTGGAAAGGTTGGATCGCAGGGCGAACGCATCGGCGACGGTCCCATTCAACTTGAGGATATGTACGAGAGACGACTAAAGAAGCGGGTTTGTTTCTGGCCGATGCGGGTTCGAGTTGTTGGGGACCAATACTTATGCATGCCTGGCCCTTGCCTGAGTGCCTCGCATATGTTTTTTTATTTTTCATACTGGAAAGCAGAGCATTTCAATTCAAGGTTTTGGACAGCTATGTTGTAGCGCATGATATTAACAGGATCGAAAGAGAGAGGATTGTACGAATTTTGTACAACATCGGAGTCCCTATTGTCCCCGTGGGGCTCACATAACTTACGTAGTAACAGTAGCCTGCAAGCGCGAAATAATGAGATGGAATTATGCAAGTGCAAGCAAAAACCATGACATACCTCTTGAAGCGCGACGAGGGTCTGCGCCAGGAGGCGGCTGTTGGCCGTAGCTCCAGTCTCCAGTGTGATTCCGGTCTTGCCAAGGAACACCCCTTCAAGGTGCGAGTTCGTTCCGGCGGTCACCGCATCGGCCACAACCCAGACGATGTTCGCTGCATGCGCACCAAGGAGTATCATCTTTACACTGTTGGCGACAGTGAGCGTCCCTGCCACTTGGAAAATCCACGCTGTAAAACAGCTGGAGTTAGTCGCGAAGTTGGGAGCGTGGGGCGGTGCAAGCTCACTGTCGGCGGCACCACCAGCAATGATGATATCACTGCCGATGCTGACCCCGGTGGTCCAATTGTAGAGGCCAGGGGTTAGAATGAGGCCACCGATGGCGCCTTTTAGACCCATCAGAACGACAGCAAGGGTTGAAGGTAAATGGATAACTCACCAGTGGCAAGATTGGTGAAATCGGGGCCCGTGCGGCCGATTGCGTCCGTGAATGCGGTGCCCATGTCGGCGATGGCGATGGTGAGGGTTGAAGGGGTGGGGGTGGCGTAGTCCGCGCCAAAGAGGTGCCCAGTAACTTGACTCGAGGTTGAAAATTGACCGGTCGAGTCGAGGATGAGCGAGAACCCTGTCATGGCGGCGGCGCCGATTGGGCTGACTCCCACCGCGCCAGCTAGGGATGATGGAATTCAGATATGGGTCAGCGTTTCCGATGTGGAGACCTACTGATGACGGAGGGCGGCACGGTTGTGACCCCAGTTTCAGCTAGAATCGCGTAGTTGGCAGCAGTTCTGAGGTTGACAGCGGCGGGCCCCAGAGCTGCAACAACGCCTATGGCTGTCTAGTGGGGTCAAAGAAAAGCCAGTCAATCAAGAAATGTATGGACCAAGCTTTCAAATATCACATACCAAGGCGGAGAGGATGAAAGTGTTGGAAATCATAGTACTGGTTGGATAAACTAGAAAAGTAGGCGACCTGAAGCTGAGGTAAATATTGTCTCTAGTGGGGTTTTATAGGAGATTTTGTCGAGCATCGTCAGAAGCGACTGGAATCTTTTTGGGCCCAGGCCTCTTGATACTTAACGCGCAGAAAATACCAGAACCCCACAGTTTGGTCGCAGGGAGGTGGTGATTATAATGCCCAGTACCACAGTGAGCAAAGGCTCGCAGCCGTTGTGAAGGGCAGACGAGGAAACCCGTTCCCCACCGCATACCGTCGAGGTCAAGAGGCGGCGCGATGCTGATAAACATCATTGGCAGCGGCGGGACTCGATTCAGGGCGGGTGACAGGTATCCGCGAGGTCGGGTGAGGTAATTTCAGGGAATTCTATTTGCGTAGTACGCTGAAAGTGGTTTGGTTTCTCCTATGTCCTGCGCCCCGCCTGCTCTGGAAAGTCAGGCTTGGGCCTGGTTCGAGCGTGAATGGACTTGAGATAATTCAGACCCAAGCCCAGGCCCTGTTGGCAGAGCGAATGCATTTAACAATCGTGGAGCACAGTATGGTATTTTGGATGATCTAGACAGCCACGATCATATCATTACCTACCTCATGTCCGCACTCCACCCTTACACGCACGCGACTTATATTTTCTGTAGCCCGGAATTTGCCCGGAATTAAACCTGTCAAGTACGTAGTGCCCTGTTGGGATCTTTGTTCGCCAGGCCTATACGAGCTTGCGAGTCGGGCTGAGTGAACGAATATTCGCGCCAGGAGCTGCAGCCCAACGTGCTTCAACATGGAGAAGCCCGAATGATCCTGATGAATTCTAAAGATCATGATGACGGCCGTGCATTTTTCAACGGATCATCGGAGGTTGAAAATTTCTGCTTTCCTTCTTCTTCCCCGTTCATCGTCACGGCCGGCGTAAGTGAACCTCGAAGTCGAGTATATTTCTAACTCCCAGTTGTGCGGCCTCCGGCACCCTTTCGACCAGTGCTCCTGTCTCTCGAATGACTCACCGTCCAAGTCATGAGAAAGTCATGCTTCATTGATATGATCTCACCCTGAGCTTGCGGCGCACATTGTGAAATTCTAACGAGTACGGGGGTCCTGAATTTTGTTCGTGGCAAGATATCAATGAAGGCATACATCAGCCGAGTCCTGGAGGCTCAGCGTTCCATGAGGGAACCTATCTAATGAGCGCCATCACTGCGCTCAGACCCGCCCTACGCTCAGTCAGTCAAGCTTCTAGTAGCTGTGCGTAGGTGAGCGTAGGCAACTACCCAGGCCCTGTGTAGGCAACTACATGGGGCTACACAGTCTCGTTTAGGTCCATCTGATAAGTATGCCGACTTCAGCGGACTCCTTGACAAGTTTAATTTCGGGGCAGGACAAATGCGGAGTGCGGACAGGGGAATGGCATGCCGTACTGTACTTGTAAAATTCTCCCGGACCAACCCACTGATTTGAAACTCGTGGGTGGGAGCATCTTTGACTGCTGCGCACGTTATACAACCGAATGGCCTATTATGTTCGGCATGGAGATAGGAGATACGGTATCTCACGAGTTCACGGCCTATCTCCGACGTTGCTTTGATGCCCGACTTCGAGGATGGCTTTCTCCCCAGGGTGCCGATTTTGCTACTGGCTCAGCCCTATGACCTCCTCATCGTCTCCCTCTCTGCCCAGGGTCTAGAACAAGTGCATCTGTCACTAGAGCGGTTCTGCGTGGAAGCCTCAAATTTTGCCGAAAAGAGCAACTCTCACGCTTCCCTGTGATTCCGGGGTGCAAGGCCCTCCGAAATGAAAATATGAATTGAATGATTCTACTTTCAAGGGAATCAGAAGAGAATTGAGCCCGTAACAGCTGTTCTCGTGAAAACATCAAAATTTGATGAAAAATCGGCCGTGCCCTAAGTTCCGCAAGCAGCTGTAATAAAAATCTATTGGGGGGGTCCCTACCCCCCCTCCACACTTTCATAGATCCACATTAAATCTTGAACGTTTCCGTGTTCCTCAGCTGATGGGGTCCGGACAGCTGCCTCGGCAAGGCACGTAGATATTCCCCCAGCATTTATCTACGCTTATGGAAAGTCACCCACTGTCATTCCAAAAATATAACTCTAATTGCGCACATAGACTACACAGGAGACCCGCTATTCTTCCCGTCCTTGGCCTTTCTCGGGGCGCTTCCTCTCGCGGCGGCGCCGCTTGCTGTGCGTTTCCTGGAAGATCCAGAGCCTCCTCAAGATTGTCAGGTAGATGTCATTCGAATGACACAGTGTACTTGCCTCCTGCAACGACGTTGTTCGTTATCGCTGCGGTGCCGAGAGCAACACCATCGAACGGGTTTTCATCTACCCCCAGCGCCTGATCTGCCGGAAAAAAGGGCATGGAGGACTGTGCGCCGCCGAAAAGTGACACACCAGTGTAGGGTGCCCCACCGAGCGGACTCGCATGCGGGCCCCCCAGTTGCGGTGAGCCATTATAAAAACTGCAGGCGTCGACGGGCTGTAAGGGGTGGGGCCGAAGCTCGATGACGACGTCATCTGGCGCGGTGGAGTCGAGGGAGCCGCCGGAGTTGCCGTTGTCGTGCTTGTGCAGTACTAATTGTAAAATCTGATCTGATCAAGAGCATACGCGCCGCTGTTTGCACCAAAGTTGGCGGAGGTTGGGGCATCCCCGCATGGCCGGACGCCGATGAGTCGACGATTGGCGGGTGGGCGACTGGACAGTGGGGGACCAGAGAAGGGGAGGACGGTGGGTGTATGACATGGGGCGCGGTGAGTGCGCACGAAGGTTGACGCCCTCCGGCCTTCGAGCATATAGGAGTCGTGATAAAGAATTGGCGGAAATAACAGCTCGAGACACAAACTGAGGAAGGGAGGTGTGCAGAGAAGCTGTTTGGCTGCGTGAGGATCAAGTACAGACCACAGAAACGCGCCATCGGCCGATAAGCACAGAGGGCATCCCGCGGTTTGTAGTTGTTGAGAGCAGAAGCACGATGAACGGCATAATTCTTTGAAGTGTCCGGGTTATAGGTAACACACATCAAATGCTGATTGCCGACCCCGTACCAGAGTCCCGGCACATCGGGAGACCTCCAGACTTGACACGCAAGTTCAAATGCATCATATGGACTGCTCGCATGCACCAATGTTCAAGGAAATCTCTGGAAGGTCTTTTTACAAGGCATTTTTCCACAAGTGCAGAAGCCATTCAATTGAACACTTTTAGTATGGAAACTCTGATTTTCGGTTCATTCCGAAAGCACCAGACCATCTACAGGCACAAAATTTTGTTTAGAATTGTGGTTTGAAAGCCTCCTTCGATGTTTCTGATCTCCCATTTATCTTTGGAATGCATAAAACAGGTGAAAACCGTCAATTTCCCACCACCTGCCAACTTCTTGGGTAATAAATGAGGGAATGGGGCACGTAACCTGTAGATTATTTTGTCCTAGACTTCAGAACACATCCTGGAGAGTCCATAGAAACAAAGATCTCGAAAAACGGTCCAGAAATGATTGAGTAAAACACAAGTGTCCGAGACAAACTCCAAAAATGTATAGGATCTCCTACATTCATCTGTCACTAGTGTAGTATTCAACATGCAGGAACCTGGGCTCTTTCGATGTTCCCTCAGTTCAACGGTGATGACCGGTTGCCAATCAGTTGCGGGACAATTTTGACAACCCCCGGCCCCGACGCAGTTGGGGTCACCCATGCCCAATGCGAGCTGGTCGACGTGTCGACCGAGCGAGTTTTGGGCCTTGACAGATTGAAACATCCTTTTAAAACTTGTCAATTCCTTGGTTGAGTTGAATTTGAGGCAGTCAGTCCATCATATGCAACTGGAGATTGAAACTCACGCTTCCGATTGGGATACCATAGGTGATCTGATTTTTCCTCTGTCTCATTCATGTTCAGCAAATTTAAAGTCCGCTGTGAAGTGCGGCTCTCAAATCATTAATTAGGATTGATCATGGACCATAAATTGGCTGGAATGTTGATTCCCCAGTTATTGGACTCTGCCGCAAAGCGCGCTACTATTGTTATCACAGAAACGCGCCATCTGTGAATATGCCCAGAGAGCTCCCCGCAGTGTTTGTACCTGTTAGGAGCATCGGAGATTGCCGGCATTCGGAACAGAAGATTCGGAGAAGAACGGAACAAAACCACAGATCTACGGGTATGATTGCTTAATAATACTGCGGGAGGGGGACCTAGCTTTTGTCAAAGCAAGGTGATATGAACCTGAGTGATGCACGGGCCGAAGAACTCGAGACTTCATGGGGGTAAATGATATACAGTGTGAGTGTGCGAGTTCTCCCGGAGCGCTCTTATAAAGCCTGTGACCTGAACGGGCTAGGTACAAGCTCCCACAGGTCAAGATGCTCAACGCCATCTTCACAGTTTGTTCATTGCTTTGTCGACAGCACTTTCGGGCGTTGTTGCTCAATGTCCGCAGCTCGTGAACTCCGCTTCCCTGGCCTCATCACCTTACGCAGGACCGCTGGACACCTTGGGGCCTTCGATTCGTTTTCGGGAGCCTTTATTGGCGCGGTGGTTAGGCTTGCCATTGACAACGTGGATAGACTCTTGGGTCACTGATTCTTTCCTTCGAAGTCACGGAATTTCCCAGTCCTAGCCACTGATCCGGGAGCATTCAGTGAGTCTGCATTATCGCGTGGTATCATGATCGATAGATACCTGGGCCTTGCAGCCTTGGATCGGACTGGCAACCCGTCAAACTACCTTGCTGTGATCGCGTTCACGAACTCGACGAGCGAAGGCGACGCTGCTCTTCTTCAGTTAGTGGGATGACATGAACTTTGGCTCATTTTCCTTCTCTTTCGTTTAAAACTTCAGAATTCTAAACCCAGGGGACCCTAACGTCTCTTTCATCTCGCTCGTCGTTGGCGTTCCCAACTGCAACACTGCAGCCTTCTCCGGCATTGCAAACCCCTCGGCAAGCCTTCTGGATTTCGATTCATGCTTCCAATTCCGCGTGTTTTAGATGGCGCGCCCCCCATTCCTGGCAGGGGTCGAACTACGTTCACCGGCGGGTACGGGAATCTTCTTTTGTGGTGCACCGAACCGATGGTCTTTTTGGTTCGGAATGCATTTGACCCACTACCCTATCCGATGCACCCCACCTGCCTATACTTACTTCTTTCTACTCCCGGTCTACTCTCGGACTCTCGGCACCCTTTGCTCAGTAACCATATGAAGTTTGATTAAACAATCCCAGTCTCAACACATAAACAGGTTCAAGCACTGCTCAGATTAAACAGAGATGGGACCGCGGGGCTTTCACAAAGGCATTAGGCAGGATCAAACCCATGACTCCTTCGAAAAGAAAGATCAATATTGTAGTTACAACGCACAACCACTGAGCCACAAAGGACATACCCAAATGGTCTCATGCAGATGTCTACAGGGGCCCAGTCTAAGGTAATAGGTGTAGAGACTTTCAACTGAATTTGTCTAACTCTGAGACCAGCCCATATCATGCTAGACTTCTATGAGGTAGTCAGTGGCGAGAGCGAAGAGAAGGCTCCAAAATAAATAAATGGCACTTGTTGAACGACGGTGACACTGAGGTATTGCCACTTGGATAGATTGACCACTGATTTACCAGATTGATTGAACGTGTTCCAGATCCGTGTTTGAACGAAAATTAGATCGGTTCAATCTAATCGTGTGGGAGGATGAAAAGCCCATAGGGAAAGAGTTAGGGTTCATGATACAAACTGAAAGATAAACAGTTGGCTTGAGAGAATCAGGTCGGGACCTGTCTCTGCTCCAATGTGACCACCCCTGGAGTTAATATCCTTACATATTGAAAGCCCTAAGGTAACCTGCTAGGCTGAATGAGGAGATGCCCGTGTGAGACCCCTTCTTCCTCGAGCTTGGGCCTACAATGTATGCTACTGAGGGTGAAGTGTGGCATCGGTATTTTAGTGAAGTGGTTACCTTCCCTGCTCTCTTCTGTGGTCTGCGTTCGGGGGCCTCACGATTCGAGTCCCCCTGTTGGAAGTTTTTGGTCCTCCGGTGAACACCGGTCAAGCAGTGTTTAAACAGCATTTGAGCAGCGGTTGAACCGCGCCTGGAACATATCACGTGATTGACAATGCCCGTCGCCCTGCCCTCACAGGCCTCCGGCCTCAATTCAATTCAATTCATGATCATTTTAGAGTGCGCGCGGGCATGTGGCACTATATGTAGGTACATGTATGTTGACTAGCCGTATGGGATTAACAAGCGGTGGGCGTATAGCAATGGCGGGTGGAGTGAGCTATGAGGCGCTATGGGAGGGGAGGATGTGATATAAGAGGAGTTGATGTGATGTAATGGTGTCTCAACTAGTAATCAGAGATGAGAATGAGAGAGATGGAAAGAAAGAAATAGGTAAAGAAAAGGAGGAAAAAGTCGGCTCGCCTAGAGCGCGTAGCGCGGGAGGCGGCCGGTATTGCGCACGAAGGCGAGGACGGGTTTGGGGTCTGACTTCATACCGAGGAGGAGCCGAAGGGAGAGGCGGGCCGTGCCGACCTTGCGGATGAGCTCGAGGCGCTGCCGGCGGTGCAGGGGGCACGCGAGGACGAAGTGCGACACCGCTTCTGGGACATGGCAGTGGGCGCAGTCGGGGGAGGGGCCGAGGTGGAAGCGTAAAAGGAAGGTGTTGAGGCCGATATGGGAGGTCCTCAACTGCGTCAGCACACTGCACTGTGGACGGGAGAGCCCATCATACAGCCTTTCCACCCTCTTCCCCGGGGTTGCGTCGCCGAGGAGGGAGAGACGCGCGAAGCGCGTGGACGCCCTCCACTCGTCGAGCCAGCGCTTGCGGAAGAGCTTAGCGCCCGCTGCCAGCGCAGCTGCCCTGCTAGCGGGAAGGGGTCTGGCGAAGGCGGGGATGGGGATGGTGAGGCCGGAGGAGGCGCCGAGAGCCGCCTCTTTCGCACGCGAGTCCACAGCTTCGTTGCCCGGGATCCCGACGTGCGCTGGAACCCAGTGAATGCGGACTCTGAGCGCGGGACGAGCGGAGCGGAGCCGGTGGAGGCGGGTGTGGAAGGTGGAGAGGAGGTGTTGGCCGGGTTGGAAGCGCGGTGCTCCGAGCGGCGGTGATGGCGGGTTGGCACCTGATTAATCAGAACAGTGCTAGAACCTGATTTTCTGTTGAGACAGGGATTGTTTAATCAAACTTCATATATGTTCTTCTTTGCTTACCACTCCTCCATCCTATCTACAGTTTGCTCCCCTTATTCCTACTCCATTGCTAACCAACTATCAGACCTCCGCCTTCTGCGCTGCCACGGTGCGCTCTTTTGTCCCTGGATTTGCTCACCCAGCAACGCAGGCGTAGTTGGCGCTCCTGTACACAATGTATAATGCTCATTCCTTGTGGGTTTTTTCTCGGTACGTTTATATCGCCACTTACATCCATCCTCGGCATCAGGAAAAACTCTGCGGGGAATAGGGGCTCGGTTAGATATGTGGCCAAAAATAGCGCCAGTAGCCGCCATAGCTTTAACCGACCTCGCAATAGCAATCTATAGGACTCAATAGCCATGCATGCCAGATAAATAGCTAGACATACCGGTTAGAGTTACTAATTCCCACGCTCCCGTCTAATTCCGGGGTGCAGCGCCCTCCAGAATGGAAATACAAATTGAATGCCCTCACTTTCACGGAAATTGGACGAGGATTGAGCCCGTAACAGCGGTTCTCATGAAAACATCAAAATTTGATACAAAATTGGCCGCGCCCTAAGTTCCGCAAGCAGCTGTAAAAGTGATCTGATGTCCAGACAGCGTTGTCCGATGCGACGTGAATTGAGCAATGGTGCTAAGTACAATACATAAGGTCAGACCACCGGGAACACATTATACTGAGCAACGAGGAAGCGGAAATGCGAGAAATCATCTAAGTCCATTTCAAGGTCCGCCATCAAAACTGCGGATGGTCCGTGCCATCACGTTTCCCTCCGATGGACCGCGATGGTTGATTTTGATCCCATCTTTCCTCTTCTTCCTCTCACCGTTGCCGGTGTTCTGCGGTGGCTCAACCTGCATCCACACCCCTGCAAGCCCTCGCAAATCGGTGCAAGCCATCCCCCAGGCCCCTCCAGTTCTCCAAGCTACCGTTTCGGCAATATCCTCGGCTCCCTCGCGCTCGCTGTCTCAAGAGCCTCAAATGTCTGCAAGCATGACCTCAACTCATCTGCAGTCCACGCGCCTTTCTTTCTCACTGTCTACTTTGGCATGGCCAACAAAACAGCAAGAACCTCGCAACAGGAAGCATGTCGCAAGCACGGACGGCGCATGGACGGCGGCGTCTGATCCCGTTCAGTAAGACGCAAACACAGCACGATGTTCCCCGTGGACCAGAAGTCAAGTCCCACGAGTCAGCGACGGCGATGGTACGAGCGGAACGCGCACGGGCTTTCTCGAGTCGGAGAGGAGAGGGACAGTTCCCGCGAGTTTTGCTAGCACCTGGTCGGTTCCTTCTTTTTCAACCTCTCCACCGCTTATTCTTGTCTATTGCAGGATGTATCAACACCTGGGTCCCTGTCACGCTCATCGACGCTGCCGCAGCGCCGTTCACTTTGGACGCATGTACGCGGGCCTTCTACTTATGCGATCGATACAAGCCGATGGCCTCCAGCTGACTACGACCTAGCGAACCCAGTACAACCACTTCGTGCTGCCGGGCTCTGGTTCTCAGCTGCGCCTGCGCGCGACCGCAGGGGCGCCTCTGCTCGACCTACTCTTTTCCATTGCCCTTTCCATGTAGTCAATTATTTCAATGCATATACTTTCACTGTCCTGTCTGTCGGCCAAGATTTGTGTGAATAACTGTATGTTTCTTTCGAGGCTATGGACTGTTACAAAGCCCTACGCTGCTATGGAACTACTATAGTGCTCTGTAGCTCACACCTCCAGCTACAGACCAGGGACCTGTCTGCCACGCTATGGGAGCTACTCCAGCTATGTTGTGCTACATAGTCAAGTCATTTTTTCCTGATGGATCCCTCGACGTTTGACTTTGCTCTCTTCGCGTTTTGCGGCTCTCCTTCTGTGTTTTGTGCCCTGCTAAGTATTTGCCTTCAGGTTCCCACTCCGCCCTACGCTTCTTCCTCAGTAGCTTTCTGCGAGTCCAATGCAGACTTGAAGCGTACCATGGGGCTGGGTAAAAGTGCCGCTCACTGACGCGGCACTGCCCAGTGCCGCGCATTGACGCGGCGGTGGCTGTGTTATTGCCGCGGCGGTGCCACGCAGCATTTAACTCAATCTACAACGCTTCCCCGGGCCCAAACCATGTACGCGCAAGGTTTATTTATCACGATACATCGTTTAAACATGAAAAACCCATACCCAAGATTTTCCTAGTTGGGCTTAGTTGGAGCCAAGTTGAACCTAACTAAGGCCTTATTCCGTGTAATGCTCGCCTGCTCTATCGAATTTTGGGAGAAACCGACCAAAGGAAAGGAGAAAAATCAGCTCCACTCACTCTAGAGTTTTAACTCTGGATAGTAAATAACTATTAATGTCTCCGGGTCTTAAATTCCAGCTGACCCATGTGTCCTCATCTACCTGGGGGAATATATAGATCTCTGTGCACAGGGCATGCTCGCCTACGAGAGGGTGTGAGGACCACATTTAGGATCTCATACCACTCTGAGCCCCGCTGAGTCATCAGGTGTCTGAAGGTGTGTTGATTTAGGCACCTGGAACTGGGTTGAAAGAAGGTACTGCGCGGTTCTAACTGGCGCAATTGCCGGAGCACTGTCAATTAACATTCACGTGGTCTGCTCTCTAGTGCTTCAGGGCTCCCATCAAATAAATATGTACAGTAGAAAGATTGGTGAGCTCAATGAAAATCATGTGCAGAACTCTGCAACCATTTAATGTGCGACAGAAGCATTCTGTGGCTCGCCAGAAAGCGGCCAAAGTCTATGGTTGCACGTGTGTGACCACAACATCGTGCATTGGCAGTACAACCACTGTCTGTGGTTCAATCGTGTGCACAAGTGTGGATTTTCGCCTGTCATATCGGTGTTCATTGCGAGGTAATGTGTGCGACTGTCCACACATGTTGAACCAGTTGAAGCGGGGGAGTTTGAATTTAGTGTGAGAAATGAAAACTCGCCGACTATGTGGTCGGGGAATGACCGGCGTGAACTCAGCGGGGTTCAGTCAGTACGGTAATTCAATTGGTCATGGCATTCGAGTTGTGAACTGAGGTTGACTACGAGGAAGTTTCTGAACCCATAGAGACGGAATCCGGTTCACTCACTAATTGAAGCTACAACACTGTCATGAATGAACCAGTCCACCGGGAAATTCAATGTTGCAATTGTCACGGTGTTGTGCATTTCTGTGGCACCACCTCGTGCAAGATGGACAGTGCACAGTTGGGGGAAGTCTATGGGGCAAGGGCCCCCATATAATTTCCTGGGAAGCCTTGACCACCGTCAATGCATTATAATGTGTGCACTGAAGATTCTGTCAAACCTGGGAGGGAAATTGGTGAGCGTCAGCTGACCCGGGCTAGGTAAAACTGCCGCGCGTGCCGCGGCACTGCCACGCACTAAACCGCGAAACCGCGCACTTCAATGACACCAATATCTCACAGGGATGGCTCGCACTAATTCACACAGTTCAAATCGGCCCACACTGACCCTGATGCAATATCTCGAGGACTTTCAATGGCAAATATGGCTGGACTGTCTTACAATTGAGCTGATCTCCAACTCCTGATGCTCATTATAGTATATTTGGTCACTGCAGAAGATGATTAGGGCTGCTGACCCGAACCGTAAAAGACGGTTATACGGCTTCCGTAATACGGCACCCGTACCGTCCCGTCGGCCCTTCCATCCGTCCATTGGACGGGACGGGTTTTACCGTACCGTACGCCATTACGGCCGTCGAAAATACGGCCGCATACGGCGTTGAAACCGTATTTACGGTACATGTCCAAATGGCCGGGAATCGAATTGAGATCAACAGAACTGGGACGGAACTTCCAGATGGCCGGCTACAACAATTACAAGGGGTCATTTGTGATGCCGCCAACTCTCAGGAATAGACGGGACACTCGGCATAGGCGGCATTAGCCGATGCTGGCACTGCCGTGTCCTGCCGGACTTGAGAAGACCATAGCGAGTTGATTTTTTTCTCTTGCATCCCAGCTGACTCCAAGTAGAGTGTTTCAACAAATCCAACTGTAATGGGATAAGATTGATGCGGTCTTGGGCCCGAGATGACCTTTATTCCTAAATACTGCTACTAAAAGGTTGTGTTGGTTCGTCCTCGGTTTAAATGTTATTGCAATCTCCTTGCGTACGTTATTTTGCTTCTCTGGAATTGTGTTGGGAAATTTGGCTGTACCTTTTTTCTCCAGGATAAAACTCAACATGGGTGGGATGAATAAGCCCGTTTAGCCGCAATTCAGCCGCGGAAATTTTGAACACTGATGAGTCGCTCCTTCCAATTATGCATCTCAGAGACAATCCCAGACATACCATACCTAAATGCGAGGCTAAGGTTATGAGTGGGACACTTGGCACACCTTGGTTAACCTGTAGAGGTCTTTTGTACAATTTTACACGCCGTCCTCCCGTATACGGCCGTTTTGGTGCCGTACCGTACCGTCAAGTCCCAGGAATTTGTGACGACGGGACGGCATACGGTACGGGTAAGCTAAAATACGGCCGTCCCCGTATACGGTACGGTCCGCAGCCCTAGTAGGGCCGTAGGAAAGAACCGCGCCCGAACGTCTGTCGCTGGCATCGGCAGTCATGAAAATCCTGTTATCCCCCATGTTTTGGTGGTCAATAGTTGTAAGACAGTCACGACTGACAACGATGTCTTTTATCGCGCGGAATGCTTCTTTATGCATGGTTTCCTCGCCGGGGAAGCATTTATCCGCCGCCTTCGTTGTGAGGCGGTGCAGGATCTCTGCGAGGTTCGGCAGGAATTGAGAGATGTATCGTACAACACCTAAAAAGGCTCGTACATTTGTCGAAGATTTTGGAGTGAGCCAGTTTAAAATGTGTTCGACCTTGCTGTCGTCCGCTTCGATCCCGCCTGGACGGATCTATAGTCCTATGTACCTTATCCGAGGACCTGGGCCCAAGTACATGGATCAGATGCACAGAAATACAATAGAAGCGCACTGTATATATTGGCACGTCGGGATGCGGGTGGAACGCCTGCTTCGCAGTGCATTGGAGCACCATTTGGAGGCCGGGCGGGTCGGTGAGGCGGAAGATCCCGAAGCTGGTGGAAAGAGAGAACTCAGTGGGGGTGGAAAAAACAAACAGCGCAGGAAGACGCGATTAGATATTAAAGACGAAGTCATGGTTAAACGAGGACCGCAGCGGCTGAGGAAGGCGCGAAGTAAGTTTCAAAGAAGGAAACATCCTTGGGATCCGACTTCGGCGCCCAGACGACCGCGAACGACTCGGGGAGCACCGTTGGAAGCTCGCGTGCGTGTGCAGGTCGACTGAAGACATGAAGCACGATCGTGTTGGGTGGGTGTGGATCTGCGAGAAATAATATATATATTAAACGACGCGGCGCAATGAAACGCGAAGAAAGGAGAAAGAATCTTACTCGGCCGTGCTCCTCAGTAAATCCCAGGACGCTCTCTTCTTCATCCATGGTGCAGGTATCGCTCGTTGCGTGCTACTCCCCGCCGCCATTGGGCGGTGTATGTGCATAACATTGGAGCCAGCAGAACGAGAAGAGACAGATTGCAGGAGATGATAGGGAACAGATACAGGCTATAGGGAGATATGTAGTGTGCATGTGAGATAGATACAATCGAAGACAAATGAGATGTGGAACATATAAAGCATATAAAGGACGGGGCAGCGGAGAGAAAGTGACAAGAGATAAAAGATATACCAAGGCGGTAGAGTATCGTAGCGCAGGGAATGGAATGGAATGGAGAAGAGGGCGGGACCATGATCAAGAACAAAAGAAATCAAGGACGAAGAGAAAAGACACGCGCTCAATCCTTCGTGAGAGCGCCGCGCACCCCCTTGCTCTGCGTCCGCTCGCCATCGCGCCCCCGCACTGTGTACATCCGCTGACCGGCCCCGCCCGCCCGCGGCGACACTCACCTTCCGCTGACGCTCCCTCTCGTGCTCCCGATCCTTCTGCGGTGGGGACGCCGGCGCCGAAGAATCCTCCACCGACACGGGGAAGGGGTAGTGCACGCTGGGCACAGGCACGGGTTTCTTCCCCTTCCCCTTGCGCTTGCTTTTGTACAACGACGACGTCCCCTTCTTGGGCGCAGGCGCAGGCGGGAGCGCAACGGGGTCGACCCAGTCGTCCTCGATTTCGATATCGCCGCCCGCGTCAATGAAGCCGTCGTCACCCTCCTCCGTGTCCGCTTCCTCACTGCGTGCGCTGCTGGTCGTCGAATTGGAGTTGGAATGCGCGTGCGTGTGCGAGAAGGTCGCGGCCGCGACGCGGGACGCGTGGGATACGGCGTAAGACGCGTTGGACATGGCGTGCGAGGCGCTGGACAAAGGCGCATGCGAGGCGCTCGAAACGTCGCAGTCGTCAAAGCCGGCGTCTTCAGCCTCCTAGGGATTCGAGATACGCTCGAGCCCCATCTCATCGGCGTCGCCGGCGCCGGGCCACTTGAGCTGCTCGTCTTGAATAGCGAAGATAGTCCAGGGAAGCTGCGGGCGAAGGTGAGTAAACGAAGAACGGGTAAGGAGGGAAGATGGGAAGAATGGAAACGCGAGCGGGAAGAGCAGGAGGGACGAGGAACAGGGGGAAAGAAGTAATGTAGGGGGATTAAGGAACGCGAAGAGGAAGGAAGTGATGAAAGAAACGCACCTCTGCGACCCGCCGCCTGAGATTTATCCACTCCGCCTCATCCCTGCACACGAACCCAATGAGCATACTGGGGTTCAGGCCCATGAGCGGCATCTTGCGCACGCGCTCGCAGTGGACGTGCGCAGCTCCGCCGTCGAGTACGCTCTTGCGAAGTGTCGACCCAGCGCGCCCAAAGTCTGGGCTCAACGAACCACCGCGTGGAAAGTCGGGACTCAGCGAGCCGCCGCGCGTGTACGCCTCGCGACTGAGCGAGCAGCGGTCGTCGTTTGCATGTGCGCCGTGTGTCGGTGGCAGGGATATGGCTGGGCAGGAGTGATGGGGTCGAGATATTGGCTTGGATGCCGACGAAATAATAGAAGGACGAGGGGCGTCCGCTCGCGGTGCCGACGGACTGCGGGAAGGTGTAGAGCATCTGAGAAGGGGGTCAGCGTCGAGCATTATAAAGAGCAGGGAAGATAAGAGGTGCGGATTAAGATGCAGGAACGCGCTTTGGCGGAGGAAGGATAGAAGAAAAGAAAAGAAGACAGACGAGACGTACCTTGATGGTCTCATGATACACCGAGTCCACACCATCGAGCCCCAGCCGAATCCCCAGCAACAACAGCGCGGGGCGGTCTCCCCACGCCTTCGTCTCCGGCTTCGCGTGTGCCTGCGCCTTGCCGTGCGACGACGCGGTCGTAGCCGTGCCCTCGATTGCGCGGTAGTGAGCGCCGCGGGCGAGTGCGACGCTGCGAAAGCCTCCATTTGGTACAGCGTACCGTCAGTCGCGACGGATACACCGAGCCCGCACACGGTGTACGCGTCGACGAGCGTTCTGGGGACGGCGTCAGTGGGAGGGAACGATTGGTGAGAGGGAAAGCAGCGCACCTCAACGCCCCGGCCGCTGCACTCGGTCCAAACCACATGCCGACATCCTTGCCTGCGCGAGCGCCATCTGATGTAGGCCGAACGGGGCGGCGGGCGCGTCGAGGAGCCAGGACACGAGACGCGCGTGTGCGGCGTGCGCGGTCGGTCAGGTGGGCGGGAAGAGGGGCGCGGACGTGGGTGTGAGAGGCGGTTTCTGGAAAGAGGACATTAGTATTATGTGCGAAGAGATGGGGAGGAAACGAAGCGAGAGAAGAAGGATATGAGGGGTATGCGCAAAGCCGCACCAAGAAGATCGAAGTCCAAAGTACGCGGGAAAGAAAATTCAAGAAAAAAAGCCTCCCACTGGCGAGCTTGTCGAGCAAAAAATATCTGCCCAGTGGCGCAAACGACCGCGGATCCCAACGTCGAGTACACCCACACACATCCTCCCCGGCGCGCTAGGCCCCCACCTTACCCACGAGCGAATACGACCAACGTCGTATCGCCGCCGTATCCAAGACGCTCACGGCGTTCCAGCCCGCACGTCCCGGGCCCAGCGGCCCCAAAAAGCGCCGGCGGCAGCGCGTAGTACATCCAAACAGCTCCTCCTGGGAGGAATAAGCCGTGCATGGTGTGAGGGTGGAGGATGAGGAGGTCGGAGGGTGGAAGGTGACGTGACCGCGTGAGGGTCACACCAGTGAGGCCACGAAAAAGGCCGCGCGCAAAACGGCACGCGCAAAATAAGAAAAAGAATCCGTGCGCACGGAAACACGGAAGCGGAGGACACACAAAACGAGAACGAAAAATGAAAAGTCGACTCACCCCCAACGCGCTGCACAGCAAACTCTGCCCCGTGCAGAGCATGCACCCCCACCCCGCGTCGCTCGTCCACCCTTGGTGCCGCCCAGAGGCCACCACTTCTTTTTGTTCGTGCCCGAGGCGGAGGACGCGGAGATGGAGTTGTGGGATGCGTAGGATGCGTAGGACGCGTTCCTATGAGAAGAGCGGTGTCAGTGAGACGTCAATGGGAGGATGTATGAGAGGAGAGAAACGAGGCGAGGACGGATGAGGAACGAAGGAAGGAATAGGGAGTGGGTAGATGGGTAGATGAGAAACAGGACGAAGAGAATAAACGCACGAGCTGTTGCTCCCACTCGTACTATACGAGTACCACGTCCCGCTCCCGCTCCCATGGCTACTCGTGCTCTCCACCAAGCTGCACGACGAGTCGCTTTGCGTGCGACGGCGAATGGCGCATCCCTGCGCGTGGTGCGGATGCGCGTGCGGCACAGCCGTGCGCGACGAGGACATCAGATTCGGCGTCGATAGATGGGATTCGAATGGGGGCGCGCCAAGGGGCGATCTGGCATGCGCCATCAAAAATCAACCCTATGCAGTATGCTGGTGTTTGTCACCATCCTTGATCCGACTGACAGGCTCACCTGTACGCACTCGCGCACGATTCCGCGCGCGATTCTTCATGCGTATACACTTCTCAGTTGCTC
Organism: Mycena vulgaris; assembly: GCA_029204335.1. Classification (NCBI taxonomy): domain Eukaryota; kingdom Fungi; phylum Basidiomycota; class Agaricomycetes; order Agaricales; family Mycenaceae; genus Mycena; species Mycena vulgaris. The sequence goes on from JARGYA010000500.1 coordinate 62,536, forward strand.
TTTTTCGCGTCTGGAGCATTCTTGGGAAGTAAATTAATCTATGATAATATATTTACATGTGTAATCTACTTTGCTTAGTGAGACCTTTTATCACCTCCTAAGGCCACCTAAATACATTATGGACATTCCCCTACCTCTCCCACGTCCATCAATCGTAGATATTATCCCGCGTCCATCGATTATTTACAGCGCGTCGCTTACACGTGAGCCTGTCAGTCGGATCAAGGATGGTGACAAACACCAGCATACTGCATAGGGTTGATTTTTGATGGCGCATGCCAGATCGCCCCTTGGTTGCCGGTTTGACTGCCGGTGCGCCTTGGGATGATGTCATATTGAGGTCGACAACCTCCCGGTGACCGGTCAAGACTCCAGCACAGACATGACATCAAGTGGAGTCCTTTCTTTTATAAACCCCACATCGAAACCGTCCAATACTTACTCTACCACTCATCTATCCGAAAAATGGCGCTGTTCTACGCGTTCGTACCAATCTAAACTCACAATCCATTCACTCACATATAGTGCCATCAGTCAGGGCGTTCCCATAGGATGGGTCGCAATCATGCTCGCTTTGTTGGCATCTATGGGGGGTTTCATATTCGGTGTGCGTTTGGCGTGTGTCGGAAAAGCTCCAATCTCATTCTTGGTCCATCTTTCTTCCAGTATGACACAGGCCAGATATCCGACATCCTTCTTATGGACGATTTTTTGCTACGCTTCGCCGAGTGCACGTCCCCAGGCGACGTGGCCACATGCGCCTTCTCCAATGTCCGCGCTGGCTTAATCGTCGCTCTCCTCAGCATCGGAACGTTATTCGGGGCGTTGATGGGAGCACCGTAGGCGTTTCCAGGTCATTTCCTCATTTAACTTGCTGAACAAAGGCACAGGACTGCCGATTTCCTTGGCAGGAGGTATGCAATGACGGTTGAATGCGGTGTTTTCATCATTGGCGTTCTCGTCCAAATCCTCGCTTTCAAATCCTGGGTGCAATACGCCCTGGGCCGACTTATCAGTGGATTTGCCGTTGGCGCACTCAGTGCAGCAGTGCCCATGGTAAGATGCTATATCACCGTTGTCTTCGTATTCTATTCTAACCGTTGATTCTCAGTATCAAGCAGAAACTGCACCGCATCAAATTCGTGGTACCCTTACCGCTACCTATCAGCTGTTTATCACATTCGGCATCCTTGTTGCTTGTCAGTTACCTCCTCATGCCTCTTCCCCACAATTCTAATCGCAGTGCAAAGACTGCATTTCCATTGGTGCTCGTGGCATTGCAGGACCCGGCTCCTGGCGGACGGTTGTCGCCATCGGCATCCTCTGGCCGCTCATACTTGGAATCGGTATCCTTACGATGCCCGAATCACCCAGGTCAGCGTACGAGTCCCTTGTACGGCCACTCTCTCATATTCGTCTATAGATGGCTAGCAAAGCAACACCGATTAGATGAAGCCGAATACTCCCTCGCTCGTGTCCGCGGTTTATCAAAGGAAACTGGCAAGACGCATGCCACCATTCAGCGCGAGCTGGAGGAAATCCGCTTGGCTGTCGAGCGCGAGGAAAAGCTAAAAGGTGGATGGATAGATTGTTTCAAGCCTGCCAACAAAACACTCTATCGGACTTTGCTAGGTTGGTTCTTTGAATTTGTGGCTGTGGCACAGATATTTACTTTCTCAAAAGGAATGACGTTGCAGATGTTCCAACAGCTCACGGGAGCAAATTACTTCTTTTATTATGGCGCCACTATCTTCAAATCCGTCGGTATCTCAGACTCCTTTGTCACTCAGATCATCTTGGGAGCTGTCAATTTCCTATGCACATTCCTCGGATTGTACATCATGGAAAGGGTACGAAATCGAGCGTATAACGCTAAGCGTCCGCCACTCATGCATCATCCGTTCTCTGTAGTTTGGTCGGCGAATGCCACTTATCTTTGGCGGCATCTGGCAATCCATCTGGCTCTTTGTCTTCGCCGCTGCGGGTACCGCCAAGGACCCGTTGACTAACAAAGGGAGCGGATATCGTACGTGTTCACCTATCACTTACATAAACGCCATCCCTGAACTTGAATACGCTTTCGGCTAGTCATGATTGTCAGCGCATGCTTGTTTATCCTCGGCTACGCCTCCACCTGGGCTCCGGGCGTCTGGATCCTCATTGGAGAAACGTTCGTAGCACCAACTTGGAATGACTCGTCTGCCTTCGTGAACTAATCTTCCGCATCTAGCTTCCCGACCCGCACGCGTGCGAAACAAGCAGCCCTATCAACTTCGTCCAACTGGCTTTGGAACTTCCTCTTGGCATTCTTCACCCCCTTCATCAACACCGCCATCTCATATCGGTACGGATTTGTGTTCGCAGCATGCAACCTCGCAGGCGCAGCGATTGTCTACTTTTTCTTGTATGAATCTTCGGATCTCACTCTGGAGGCGGTAGACATGGTGAGTAGGAAGCTATCTCCTTGTCGTCCATGACCTAACTCCAGCTGTTAGATGTATAATGACCCAGCGTGCAAACCGTGGACATCCCGACAATGGGCACCGCTGGGTTACTCAAGCCGGGAGGAAGTGGCGCGAGAGACACGAAAACAGGACGAGCGCAAGTTGGAAGAGGCTGGGGAGATAGCCAGAGAAAGTGACGAAACACATGTGGATGATCAAGATGGTCTGGGGAATAAGGAAACGAAAGCCTAACTTTTCCTTGCGAACGAAGTTTTTTTACTGTAATGTACTTGTATCTAATACCAATTCATTGATTGTCCTTCGAGAACGGCCGCAGAAAGATTGATTATTACAAGCTGCCCTACGTGGTAACGGTAGAGTGCACCGCTCCACTTTCTTCGAACGCGAGATCTTGTCGTTTACAGGATGGGGCCCGGGAGGACTAACTATAGTACTGCCCATTCATTTATCGCGATAAATGGTCACCCAGAACAGCGGCAACGTCGCTCCGGGCAGCAGCACCGTCCGTAGCTTCAAACGCCCCTGTTCTGCCTTCGCTCCTCGTCCCGCTCCCTCTCGCTCGGAACGTCGTCGATCTGCTTGAAATTGCACGACTAGGCAGTTATTTCTTGAAAGTATATAAGGCGCCCACCCCGGTCTCATCCGAAACGTGATAAGCGCGCTGAGAACATTGCGCTCGCGCCCATCTAGGCTGGTAAGTTCGTGCGGCAAGTTAAGAATGTCAGCGGAGTGCGAGTTGCTGGGCGATGTAGGTGGGGTGTGGGAGGTGGAGACTCGACTGATGCCAAGGTGCGATGTGCGCGCGTGGTGGAGCGGTGGAGATGTTGCAGCTGGAACGACGAAGGCCAAAAAACACTTACGTAAGGCGTGCGCGGCGGTGGTGAAGAATTTTCGCGAGGAGCGTGGGAGAGTCTGGGATGAACATCATTGCATTGGTAGGGATCGAGGGGCCAGAAAAGTCTTCAAGAATTCAGAATGAGACCGAAAAAAGACCGAGGAAAGGGGAAAGAAAGAGAAAAGAACGGGCGGAAGGGAGACCCGACGATGAGATGAAAAAAGAGAAAAAAAAATGTACCTTTTGCGGAACAAGACCACGCGCCTAGGGTTTGCTGCTGCCGGCGCCATCGATGTCTCGCGGCGTGCGCAAATCCCGGTTTCGGTGGAAAACGGCGGCGTTGACGTATTGAATGGCGTGCAAGGCGAGAGCTGTTCTGATGTGCGGTCAAATTTGCGGCGGCGGGGCCGTTGAGTGCGGTTCGTGGGTTGACGTGCGGGTAGAGTGGTCGTGGGAGAACGGGTGCAGTTGTGAAGTGCACGGGGAGAACCTGTGAAGTCCGCAGTGAGCAAAATGGGCGGCGGCAGCGAGCAATCGCGCCGGTGGGAAGTATATGGTTGTACTGAGGATAGCTTTACCGCTATGGAATAACCTGACACTGGGGACTGCGCGGAGCGACAGAGCGAGCGTGTCGTGAGTTACACGACAGCGATAGGTCCAGACGAAGAAAGGAGGAATGGATGGCAAGAGGTGAAAAAAAAAAACAAGCCAATGGGCGCCTTCGAGATGGTCCAAAGTCAAACCAATCGGTGTGGGAGGCGCTGAGGTTGGGCTAAAGACTGGTCAAGTTGGAGGAGTTAAGGATAAGCAAATAATAATAATAAAAACAGCAGGCATACTACAGTATTGTTAAAGGAAAGCTAGATAGCTATCACACTCTCTCGCCACTGTTCCATGCGGGAAGCCCGCTCTTCCTCTTCGCGTTTTCGATCCTCTGCTTCCCGTTTTCGACGCTCGACTGCGGCGGGATTTCGAGACCAAAAGAACATGACGATCTCATCAGGATCCATAACCTCTCCCTCTTGCGCCGCCTCTCTGTCCCTATGGCCAGACCCAGATCCTCCCATATTCCCCGTCGCGCGTTTCTGGATGGACGCGTCTAGTTGCGCTGGAGTTCGCTTAGTTCGAATGGGGCCTGTTGCAGCTGGCACGGGGACACTCGGCCGAGATATGATTGGCTGATTTGAGATCCCTAGGTGCAAGTCGGCGCCGTGGCCCCACCATTTCACGGCAGCGGCCCCGTAGTTGCAATGCAGGAGCATGATGAGGATGCCTGGATGCAAGGAAGTGGGGAAGGAGGGTTTCACAGCTTCAAGTACCCTTCAGGGACGACTCCACACGGGACGTGGTATCCTGTGGCGCTGAGACAAGGGGAACGAGGGCCAACGATGCTGTAGAATATAATAGTGATGCTTTGTGCCACTTGGCTTCGCTAACTTCGCTACATCAGTTTTACATTGAAAACCCAGAAGCGGAACCCAGGCTTGTGGGAGTTGATCGTTGCAACCACACGGACAAGACGGCGGTTGAGACCTTTGATTTGTAGTGAGTACTTATGAAATACGAACTGCTCCTGGTCTGAATGTTGCAGGCGTTGCAGGCGTTCGGTTATCTGCAGGAAAACGCGTAGAATGAAAGCCAGTACGCTGGAACTTCACAGACTGCGCTGATCATGCAGAGCTAGAGTCCCACATAGTGGGCAGTGCATCCAGAAGGGTGTTGGCCATGGAGATGAGAGAGCACAGAGAGACGTGTCGGCATGCCGGCAGCCACAAATTCATGATTTCATTGCGGGCCGAGGCTGTGCTGCTTGTCCGCTACATACTTCCATCCAATCCATCTGCAAGAATCCCCAGGCTAGTCAACCTCCAACATTTTTTGCTCCGCCTCTCCGCTTCCCCCACGAGTATCTGAAATCTCATTATTGAACCTCAACCCTCAACTCTCCCCGCCGCCAGTGGGCCTAGGGCCGTGAGGGTGATTCGGAAGTTCCGACCGTACGGTATGCACGATCGCTCTCAGGCCCTTACACAAGGACCACAGACAAGCAGGTCCAAGCCGGCAAGCATTAGGTCCGACATCAAGTGCCCGTTTGACTCAGGCTCAGTCAGTTCGTGCACCACTGATTTTATCGTCAACAGACCGCTAGAATCTTCACGAACTTGAACTCCACTCGCAAAAGACAATACAGTGGGACTGAACAGTGATCCTGCGCTGGCTCCCGTTTACCGCCTGCCAACGCTCAAGAAAAAATAGATTTCGGAGGAGGAATTTTGCCACCCCTAACCCGCGGCCATCTCCTGAAAGTCCTTCTGTTGTCTGCCGAGGCGTTCAATTCTGAGTCTGGGTTCCTCCGAAAACTCAAAGATAACAAAGACAAGCCTGAGAGTGTCGCCCACTCGATGCCCATCTCAAGCCTTCATCCGACCGCCGAAGTGCGAACTTAGTTAACCCTTGCTGTGGTGACGCGGACATGTACAATGGTTCTGTAGGCTGCTCTCCGCACATTGAAATCGTTTAGAGGAAACAAGTCTAAGACGATTTGCATAATCTCCTGCGCCGCATCCCTTTCCGGTTATTCCCAATAGACACTGTCGCTGGAGGAGAATGCGAACATGACAATTCGACGCTACGATTATGGGCACAAAAAGGGAGCCATATCGGGATCTTTTGAATCCGCGTATACTCGGTGATAGAATGCGACCCAGATCAGCAAACTCCGGAAAGCAATGACATGGGGCTATCTAATACAGAGAACCTCCAGCTAGATTACTACGCATCATACCTCTCATTCACACAATGATCGACCACACATCCCGTGGTACACACTGCCGCCAGCCTGGCTTCGAGAGCGGGAGCGAATTTCGGACCTGCGAGGTGAAGCTGGACGGAACGTAGAGAGGGCAAACATCCATTTTGAGGGCCAGGATACCGTTGGAGAGACTCGGCCATTTCAACGACAGCGACACCATCCGCCCCATCGTCTACCGCGGGGTGATTTGTCCACGACAGGAAATCAGCATTCTCTGTAACTGCCCACTCTTTGAGATTGGGAAGAACGAGTGAGGCAACGGTCGGATCTCCGTGATATGTCAGTGCTGCAAAAATATTGCCCGCACAGTGAGAGGTAGCCAAGGAGAACATTTGTAGACTGGGCATGAGGCGGAGGAGTTGAATGATCTCATCTGGTGTGAGACGCAGGGATTCCATGGCGAGATGTTGGATTTGGGACTGTGAGCGCCCATGCAATTCCAATAAGGAATCTCCGGGTACTGCAAAAGAATTGAGGGTAAGGCTTTTCAGACGCGGAAATGCCAGCGAGTCGAAAAATCCTATGAAAGGAAGGTCGCCTGTTGTGGAGAGGTCGAGAGACCGCATCTGGTTGAGTATACACAGAGGCGGTTGATGAAGGATATCCACTGGCTTCAGATTACCCAACTCGCAGATCTCAAGCCTATGACAGTGCCGCAGAATGTCGCGAGCGGTGGTAGTCGTCACAGAGATGATGCTGATCAGTTTTGTCAACTGGTGCCATGGGAAGAAGTCGGGATGGAAGATATGTGACGTGGCGTCCACTGGGCTTGTATTGTACAGCGTTAACGACCGAAGGAGCGGCGCGTCTCCGAAGACACGCAGAAATGCCGAAAGGCCTGGGCTCGTTTCGGAAGTCCCTATTATCGAGATGTCAAGGGACCGAAGCAGCTGAAGCGTGGTGGGGGCCGGGAGGGAGTCCAACTGGACATCGGCGCACGAGATGAAAAAGCTTAAATGTTTGAATCTGGGATGAAACTCCCAGATCCGCTGCAAGAACTGCGCTGTTCCGTTTTTAAGCACATCCTGGTCGGACCTGGACGGGGTGGAGAAATGGATGGTAAGCGGAAGATTCCCCGACCGTGCCAATATTGTTTGAATGCCGGGCAATCTGCCGGTCGAGACAAGGTCGTGGGTGGTGAAGGTCACGATATCCCAGAGAAGCGGAGTCTGTAGAGCGGCTTCGCGGAACGAGGGACACACACGGCCCAGAAGCATAGGTGCCACGCGAGGATCGAAGATGGATTCAGGGTCAATCTTGTTTTCATCCCCGTCATCCTCCTCGGGATCACGGTTGTCGTCCCAGATCCACACGTCGTCGCGGCAGATGCTGAATATCCTGGTGAGTATCTCGAGGGGGGTTGTTTCTATGCGAGACGGCCTCTTTTCAAACGTTTAGCAGGGTGCTCCAATTACGCAGGAAGAACAACGTACATTCAACACAGTTTTCTGGGCTGATTCATGCGATGAATCATTCGGGGGTTGCGCAAGTGCGCGCTCTCGATCCATCTCGATCTACGAGCAGACGAGAATGAGCGGCAGCGCCGGCGCACGGAGACAAGGGGACCACGACGCACTCAATATTGGATCGGCGAGGGTGGTCTGGCGGTCTGAATGCGAGATTTCAATACAGCGTACCGTTCAAGGTGTATGTAGGCGGAAGACAAAGGACAGTGGAAAAAGATGCGATCACCGATTAAACATCACCCGACTGATTGGCGCCGGCTGACTTGATCCAAAATGTTTGGCGTCTGGCGGTCTGGCAGGTCTGGCCCCAGACCTACCACACACCCCAGCGCCAGAATGACCTGCACAGGAGCAGAAACTCATAAAGGGTTGGACACGGGTTCGGTTTAACCCAACGGGGTTGCGGGCCGGGTCGACCGGGTACGGGTTCCGGGTTGTGGTCGGGCGCAACCCGCAGAAACCCGTACCCGATCCGCGGACCCGTCGGATACCACAGCCCTCACATGAACAAGCGCCCACTCAGATTCGTGCTATCACTCGGTAAGCGCCGCTAAGGCCTAAGGGCTGACGACGATCACAGAGGCCCCACAGAGACGAACAAAGCTCCGTCTTACCTCCCGGCACCATGAAGTTGCATGAACTGTGTAATATTTATCGTTGCACACTCATTTCTTCCTTCTAGTGCCTTCAAGGTGCTGGGGTATCGCTCATGGCAGTGTTGTCACTGACCGGGTACATACCCGTCAGTCAATACGGTCCGGTCAGTGGTCGATCTATTGACCGATCGCTATTGACCGGCCAGTGATCTGTTCCGGCAGACTCCGAGGGATATTAAGTGGAACAAGATGGCATTCGAAGTAGTACTATCTAGTACTTTTCCGTCACCGTAATTACGGATCATCCGAAAATATGACCAAGTCGTCTTCTTATTTACCATACAGTTATTAAAGGGCGGCGAGGACCACGTTCTTTCAACCTCGCCTGACAGCCACCCCAGGGAAATGCATTACGCACGATACGTCTCGAGCGACGCCTGTGTGGGACTTCAGCCTCCGGGTTCAAGGTTGGCGTTAGCCGACCCATCACTACCCTTCATCAGCCGATACCCACTAAAACCCTGGCCTCCCTAGTCCAGTCAGATGGGAGTCTGTCTTCATCCCAAAGGATCCCGTTCCACGTCTTGAGCACTAGTGATTTCTTGAGTGCCTTCGCACCGTACTTTGCCTTGTTAATTAGCAGGCAGTCTATTCCGAGTCGTACATTCAGTGCGTGGACCCAACGATTACATATTTCAGTTATCGTCGAGGGGTCCTTGCCGTTGAGTACTCTTTCATTGCGCAGGCGCCAAATGAGGTGGGCGGATTCTGAGATGGTTATCCTGTATAGACGTGTCGTGCCCGCGTCGGTTTTACCAGGGAGGTTCCCCTTTTTGATGAGGCCACAGGCCATGATCTCTCCCATGAGCGGTGGGCACAATTTTGTGCCAGTTTTGAGCTCCCAGAGCTCGGAGACCATTTCCCATATGGTCTCCTGTCCATTTTCATCGCACTGGGTTAGAATGTGCGTTATGCTCTCGGGGACGCCACATTTATTACAAATCCCCCGGTCTTCATATCCTGTGAAGTGACGCCAGTGGTCCACAAGAGCATAGCCTTCGTGGATAACCATCCACAGGAAGTATTGAATGCTTCTCGTGATGTCTTTGTGGCGTACTGATTTCCAGATCTGTGCCGCGGTCGGGATGTTCTCCCCGTCACCGGCTGCAGCATCCTGTGCATAGATGATGTTCCTGACAGTTGCCGTTCGATCTAGTGCCTCCTGGTACTGCGGCCGTTTCATTTTCTGGGCGCGAATTAGCTTGTATGCAGACAATTGGGTGATTCCTCGTAGCTTCACCCCAGGAACTAGGACCGATCGAGGAATGTTGAGATCGACAATGGGGGCTGCATCTTCCTGTCTCCCCTGGTCCGCTAGTTTGTCAGCCATTTCATTGCCTTCGATGCCGGAATGGCCTTTGACCCATTCAAAGGTTGTTGGGGCCGTACGCAAATGCAAGCGCGCGGCCGTGATTTTAATCAGGTGATCGTTCTCTGTGCTTTGAAAGCCCTCATCTTACCACCGGCTTAGGTTCTTCGTGAGGCCATCGACTACCAACTTGGAGTCGCTCTTTATCCGGAGTACAATGTCCTTCGGCGCTATCTCTATGACTTCCTTCACAGCAAGTATCTCGGCAACATTATTCGACTGTTTCAGTTCTCCTGGAACTCTTATAGCAAGATTTCGGCCATCGCCTGCGCCATAGTAGACTCCGGAGCCCGCTCTGGCATCTACTCTGCCATTGTTTGTTGCGGAGCCATCCGTATAGACAGTAATATCCTCTTCATCAGACTCGGGCTCCATTTTCGTGTTCGGTGCCGAGGTGTCCCCCTTCAGACCATCCGTGAAGATGCGGAACACATCACCCAGGTTGCCCTTGACTGTTATTCGGGGGTTGAAGAGCTTCTCGTTCTCTCCCAGTTCGATTGGGATCGCCGGTGCGTCTTCATAATCTTCCGGTTGGGGTTGCAGCGGATTCCACTTCGGTTCTAGGGTGTTGAGCAGGTGCCGTGCTTTGGTACAGCATTTGTGGGGGTTTCGGCAGCCTGGACATTCCTCCCTGGTAGTTCTACATGCACCGCACGCGCAGTTGGATCTCGGGTGATGGCGTTCATGGGTGAGTCGTCGCGCGAGAACTTCAGTCTCCCGGACTGTCTTAACCTTGTGGTTCGCTTTTAGGCATTTCACCTCAGAGCCGATATTGAAGGGAGCGCGTCCAGCGGTGGACTTAATGTGGTACCAGATTGTGGCGTCGCGCATGATCTCCCTGGAGAACGCAAGTCCCTCCATGTGGACACCTCTATCGCGTGCAACACTCCGAGGGATATTGATAGTGGCGTTGCATCTTTTCCGTGCGCAAAATCATGACTCATGGTCTCAAATCACTCCAGTACAATCACAAGAATATGTAGTAGTACTTATATTCCGTGCATTTCACTGCAGTTGAGTATCGGAACACATTGAAAATGGATTATTGTGCAAGGATATGTCCACGTCAAACCGAATTCACTTCGATACCTCGTTTTCTGACCTCGAGCCCTCCACTTCTTCCTCATGCGAACTCTCCACCTCGTCCAGACCGTTGACTCCGCCCTTCCAGAAGAATTCGAGCTCGTCGGCAGGCGTTCAAGTTCCGGGAGCCGGATATTCAAACAAGTCTGCGAGTTTAATCTTTTTGTACGGCGGGAGTCGGAGGACCGGGTCTATTGTGGATGCGGATGCGGAGGTACGAGGAGGAGGAATTGTGGCGATGGATGGAGCCGCGGCCGCCGCTGCATTCTCAGCATCTTCACCCGCTGCCAGATTAATCAACAAATCCGCCACAACACCGAAATTCATCTCGTTCTCATCAGTTGCCGATGGACCGACAGAGACTCCTCCATCTTGCGCCGGAGATGCGGAATCAGCATCCATCGCTTCCATCTTCACCTGGTCATCAGCTAAACGGAAATGCTGAGGCCGTCTCTGCGGCAGCACACCAGCCGCACGATGACTTTCCTTGCGAACCATGCGAACCAGCGTGGACTTGTAGACTTTTGGCCGGTTGAGACGATTGCGATGCTGGGTGTGGGTGAGGCCGTAGGTGCTAAAAATGCGTTCCGATCCCGCTGAATTTGGAACAATGCTGAGGATCCGGATCGCAAGCTTGACGAACCCGCCGCAACCTATCAGCTAGGGCCCAGTGTCCATGCGCTTCCAAATTGCCGTTATATCAAGAGGTTGTCTCTAGGTTCGCGTGAGTTTAATGCCAAATGCCAAGCCGGATGGGGAAAAAATGCGTACTGATATTTCGTACATCGTTTTGAAGCCATCGAGCCACATTGCAATGTCCGAAAAGTAGTCTAGGCTGTCGAGATATGACTGAAATGTTTTCATCAACTTGATATCTGTGCGGGCATCTTGACCATAGAGCCGTTGATACGTGCGAAGAATCATATGGTAAAGGGACATCGAGGGGAGTTTTGAGCGGTTAGATGCACGCCGGCGGATATAAGGATTAAGGAAAACGGCCAAAATCATCAACTCTTGATCTGTTTTCGCCCAACGCCGTTCAAGGCTCTTTATGACGGTCGACTTGAAAATGGTGTCATCGTTCCGACTGAAGATGCGATGGAGATTGCAGAGGCACAGGAGAACGGTATCCAGTCGGCAGGTTGGGGCTTGAAGAAGATTAGATGCGATCGCGAGTGGCTTTAAATCAGACGCGATGCTGAACTACATTAAAACAAGGCACAGATTTAATGAAGTAAATCCACCCACCGCTCAATATTCTTCCAAAAGCCGTCATCCTTGACAATCGCAATGATACGGTCGGCGGCTTCGATTTGTTCATCCTTGCGGCTGACTCAAACTCTAAGCTGTGCCTCGTGGGTAATCACGCAGGCAGAAATTGCGCGCTCGAGCTTCTTGAGTTGACGGAGTGAGCAATACTGGGATACCCAGCGCGTGATGACCGGAAGGATCAACGCAAGAATTTTATCAAAGGATAGTCGCTGTTGGACTCGAAGGAGGTCGAGGGCAGTGCCGTGGTGATTGAACCACTTTATAACTTCGATGGGAAGTTTCGCAGTCGCCATCCACGGCGCCTTGATGGAAAGGTAGTTACCGGTGATAAGACTGGACTGATGCACCCAACATTCGAAAGCCGCAATTCTCCTTGGCAAAGGATAAATCACTCTTGACTAATTCAAAGAGTTCATCGCCCGTTTTCGGACGTCCGGTCATGTCGTGCGTGCGCAGAAGATATGGCTGTTTTCTTTCTTTCTCTTGTAGAGAACGAGAAGAAGCAAAAATGGGTACCTTGCTGTCGACACTCAGAATGGAGGTATCAAGGTGCGTCTTTGAAATGTTGGTCCAACCATCTTCAACATAGGTAGCGAGTTTGCCATCACTGAGTTTCCGGGTCTTGAGGATGACTTACTTTCTCTGCTTCGCCATCAAGTACAGGACCCGAAAGGACCCGGCGATCGGGGATCTTTGCCGCGGGTATATACTTGTTCACAAAAATGCGAAATTGAGGGCCATTGACCACTTGCCAAGACCATCCGCAAGAAAAAAACAGACGGCAGAGGTCCTACGCAAATTTATCCTAACCGTTTTCCCAACCGGCTGGCCTAAGGTTGCGATCAAAACGTCCATAGCAAGCACCTGCAGCCACGATATCGCGCGGCACAGCGTACGTCATGGTTCGTGCAGAAATGAGAGGCACATGCATGAACGGCGCTGACGCGAGCTGTCGCACGGATCCGGTCTACACGCGCGAAACGCCGAGACCGACTTTATTAGTCTCCCACGTGCAGTATTAAACGCGTAGGACGCACCTTAAATCGACTCTCTCACATTCCTGCGAGCCATAACTCCCCAGCGCACATGCAGACCCTACTATGCCGCGCGCCGCGATGCGAGATAGAAAACAAGAGTGTGCGGTGAGCGACGGGAGATGGGCTGGCTGGTGATGAGTCCGGAATAAAAGGCGGTTGTCCTACAGATTGGGGCAGAGAAGGAGAAAAAAATCCCGACAACTTCGGCAGTGAGACGCGAAGAACGGATGCGTTATCAGTCTGCGTCTCGTCTAGTCGACCAGTGAAAGGGGGGGTGAGAGGGCGATTGTCACGCGCGAGATAGGAAGTAGTCGATGCGCGAGACTTTCGCGTCGTCTGCAGGATGTCGCGGCCTAGTTCGAGGCTCGCGGTGGTAAGGAAGGAAGGAAGCAAGAATACACGGTCCGGTCCACGGTGGACCCGCCCACCGGCTACACCGGCGCGCGCGTCTGTATCCGTCTATATGTAACGGCCACCATTCCTTGCATCCTCTGGCTGGGTTAGCCCGTCGCCTGCGCTAGACCTCCAATGTCACCGCCTACATCAACCCAGCCTTTTCTGGCTCCTCCTCGCCGAAACCTCCAATCGAAGTCCCGCGGCGGCTCGGCTCGTGTCCGCATGCGAGCATCATCCTGGACTAGTCGACGCGCTCCTCCCTGCCATTCTCCGCTGGCATATTTTTCCGGCGTCTCGGGTTCCACTCAGCGGGAAATCTCCTCTCTGCATCACAATCTCTGGTGGTATCCCGTTACTGCCGTAAACCATTGCCGGGCTCGAGCGCTCCTTGCCTTCCTTCCTTCCTGGGTTATCCTCTTTCTCATGAACGCTACTCTGCTCCTTCGCAGTCGTTATTTCGTCGACCCCCCAGCATATCTCTCGCCGCCAATTACCCGGCACCATTGCTTCAATGTTTCGCTGCCGCTGCCTCCATCTAAGCTTATCACTTGTCGCATCATACTCAGGTCAGCACTCTTCCCCTCTACCGCAATCTCTCGGCTGTATTCCTCAGTAGCCGTCGCTACCCTAGCCTTCTTCTCACCGCTGATCCGCGATGACCGAGTTCTAGCTTGCACAGGCTCCGCGTGCCGCGACAACGGCGAAGTTTGTCATCCGCAAGTCGTCCGCAATGCCTCAAGCTCTTTTACCCGCCCACGAGAAGACGCACCGGTTATCACCGGTGCTGCCGACGTGTTGACCAATGCGAAACGCACAGACCGCCACATCTGCCCGCGGCTACGGTGGGAGAGCTCCACGCGACGATCCCGCGTTTCCCCACCGTTGTGCACGCACAACGCGGGGGATCTTTAATCAGGTGGCCCGTTGTTGGGGCAGGTTGTTTGCGTTAAAATCATTATCCCTCCCACCTAATTCCACGCATCGCGCATGTTCTTTTATTTTAGTTATCAGCTTTCACTTTCACGCGTCTTTGTATCACCCTCTTTATAAGATTACGATGTCTGTCCGAGGCTATTTAAACTCCGACGATCACTTGACCCCGAGATTCTACCGAGACCGACCCTAAAGTCAACTCGGGGTTAAGAGCTTCCTTATTTATTCTGTGAGCAGCTTCATTTTATGACCAACTTCTTCTGAGTACACAACCTTCTGCACATTCAGCAAAGATTCAAGATCCCGAATTCATTGTTCAGCCGAAGTGGTGGGGCGCGGAGCGCCCCACCGCGCTCTTGTACTCTTCTAGACTTACGGCAGCTCTCAGTTTAAACGCCGTGCTTCCTCCTCAAGACGCTGCTGATCTGGAATCAACGCACCGTCACTTCCCTACACGATAGACGAGCCGGAGGGATTCGAGCCCGGGTACGGTGCGCTCCATTTCCTTTCCTTCCTCTCTCGAGCGTGGGCTAACAGCCGTGCTTGCAGCCGAATTTACTCGCGGTCTGTGTCTCCTATTAGCCACTACCCACGCGCCAGATATCAAAGCATATCTTTGCGAGTCCGTCGCAGTCGTCTAGATCTGCGCACCGAGCCTTACTCGCTTCTGTCATCGAGTCTTACGATTCATACTTCCGTTATGGTTCCTCCTTCGCATTGCGCCTCCTTGTCGAGTGCCCTCTCTTGTCCACTGCAACGGTCGCACATGCGTTTACTTCATGCGCAGAGTCCTGGTACGTCCCGCATTTTCATTGGCTTAACTGTTCTGTATCTCTGATATTCCTCTCCTGTGTCGGCGCCCTATTCATTTGAGGTTCAGAAAGCCTTTGCCAGCCCTCTATGTCATTCTTGATCGAAGCTTTCCTTGCCCTTGACTGCTCCGGTTCATTTTTGGGTTCTTTGCTTTGATATCCGTCCTCTCGGCGCCGGACTCTGTGCTCCTTCCCGCACGACATTCCTACCCGCCAACTCGTATTCGAACCAGCAACGCCGGCTGTTTCGCTCTTTGTTTCCATTCACTGCGGATTGCTGCTTGTCTTGCGCTACGATGCTTGGGTTTTTTCTCTGCTCCGGACGGCTGGGTCCCAGTCTTTTTGTGGCTTTCGCTCCTTTGGCCCGACTCGAGTTGACAACAATCCCACCTAATCTTGGTTTGCACTCACCGTTTCTCCACATAAACTATTTATTCACCTTAAATCTCGCGCTTCCTAACCTGCCATCGAAATCCTCGACGCCTCGTAGCACATTTCACCGTCGATCAAATTTGGATTGGTCGTCCCTCTATTAATTATTCAATGAAGATTCTCATTCAACCCGTCTTCCATTCTTATTTTACAGATTTTACCACCACAATCCACTTTCGGACCTTATTTGCAAGGATTGTGCTACCATCTTCTCGGATTAGAAACATAGCGGTTAGGGAATCGCACCGTACGTACCGTATACGTACGATGATTGCGAGAAGAAACCACAGCTGGCACGGTACGGTACGGGTAATATACGGCCGTAATACGTGATACGTATGGTACAGAACCTCAAATCAAATCAAAATCTCCAATTCACTCGCAGTACTGAGACGGATGGCATCTGTCTCGTCCAAAGCGTCGAGGACGTCCTTGCGCGCCAATCGGAGCTGAGCCTCGAGTACCATCAAGGTCCTGATGGTGCTGGGCTGCAAGCGAGCTCGACGGAGGGCAATGGTGTCGCGTCCAAGATAAGGGTGGTGATACCGCAGTCGGCTATGCAAGAGAAGGTCTTGCACATCCAGTGACACGCCTATCGTCCAGTAAGCGCAAGCTAACAAAAAATAGGTGAGCGGCGCAGGTGGGACAGAGGTGATAATAAAATGTGAAGAGATCAATCACACCCCGCACCGTGACTGGCAACCGTGCAGCAACGAATAGGGGCGACGATATGGGAAACGACGATGACGAGGGCGAGAGCGAAACGGAGGTAAGTGCGAAAGCGAATTTAGCGAGGGACGTTGGGGGGAAGCCAAGTGAGTATATTGCAGCAATGGTACCAAATTTTATACAAGGTGGTCCGGAAAGCGGTATGGTAAGTTTGAAGGGTGTTGACATTATTCACAGGTAGAATAGTTACTGTATGACAGCTCGTCCATTTCAACTGTAGGGCGTAAGGGCTAAAAGTCCAACAAAGTCTATGATTGCGTCGGTTTGACCAGGGGAACGAGTAGGGAAAGCGGAGATTAAAGGCGACGCATGACGGATAGCGAGTAGGCGGCGGTCAAAACAGGCTCAACCCGGATTCTAGCTGTATTCGGGGAAGTAGAAACAGGATAAAGTGCACTAGTGTGTGCGATGGCGTCGGGACAAGCAATGGAATGAACCAGAATGTAAGATGTTGGCTGAGTATAACGTGAACAGGAAGGCAGCGGGCAGGGAGCGGCAATGCCATAGCAGGATGAGGGACGGAGGCAAGAGGGACGGCCGAGGGCTCCCGGTACGGGTACCGTACGTACGTATCGCCGTAACCCATACGTGCGGTGCGATTCCCTAATAGCGGTTGGTAGCTCCCATAGCCGGTGTGGAGATAGGGACCGAATCTCGAGACGGCCTGCGGCTTGTTCTGCATCTTTACGGTGATCTGAGGTGGTTTTGAAACAGCATAATCCTGGAGCTTGGGAAGATGGGAGAAAATGTCGGGCGGAACAATTGCGTCGAGCATCGCAGAGGCGGAAGTAGAGCGGAAACAGTGCGGGCAAAGGATCTAACACATGCCTGTACAGATAGCTCACTTTACCCAGCTGGGTCCAATTAGAAGGCGTCCAGTTTGAGTAACACCCGCCTTATGTCTAGTGATTTGACCCCGTCGGATTTAAAACGTCCAAGTTTTGGTCAGGCAAGGGTGCTGAAGTTTGGACGGCGAGGTGAAATTCGTATTTCTGAAGAACATCTGTCCGAAGGTCATTACACCAGAAATGGGTGCTAAGAGAGTAAGAGAAACTGTCCCCATATTGAAAATGTACTCAGCGGAGCCCAAATCGATACACAGAATAAACAGGATCAGTGTGAAGCAGAGAAGCCGACGGGAAATTTTGAAGGAACTGAATGAATTTAAATTGCGCTCGCGAATGGCTCTAGTTTTATAAGAACAGAGACACCGAGTGAACAAATTCCCAAAAAGAAGTCCCATTGCAACCCCACCTATCTTGCCATTTTGATTTGGAAACACATGTTTTGACGTAGAGGAATCCCCTGTTGAAATCGATTCTGCAGATTTTCCCTCTACTAACCTCATACACTCCTTCCTCCCCATTGACTTACAGAGCCCTTGAAACGGGGCATTTTTGAATCTGCCTGAAAAGTTCACCCGGTCCGCCTGTCAAAAAACGACCTCGCTGCCGTCGCTGGGTCCGCGGCGGACTCAACTAATGACTGATAGTGGGGCTCGTGCCCTGTTAGTGGGACTGGGGAGGATTTAAACCTCCGCTCACAGCTCAGAACAGGCTTTGAAAACGAAATACGCCTGAAAAATATATATTTCCACCTCCACGCAATGGGCCCAGCGGCAGGCGTCGAGGGGGTTCCGGGGGCGTCTCTCCTGGGCCCCGTGCTAGATTAATTTTAAAACTGAGATTAAGCCGTAATATTTAGAAACTCTGAAGAAGCTATAATTATTTAACTTGGCCGTGCTGTCAGGCAAAGCTTAAGGAGCTGGGTCTGGGGGGAACACCGAAAAACGTGCAAAAACACGTCGCTGAACTCAAAATATTCAGCGGCTGTTCATTCGAAGAGCCTATGCGTTGATGGCGGCTTGACGGCGGCTGATGTGAAATTCATTACTAGTGGGACACCGACCGACTCCCACTCTTCTCGTATATACCCCCCCCCCCGCCCCTCTGAAAAAAAAACACAGCTTATCAATTTGTCACACTATTACCCTCACCCATACACGCCGTGTCGACGGCAAAAAAAAAACCACAGCTTCACAATTCTGCCCAACTATGCATCGAGTGAAAAGAGTCAGTATCACGCACCACTCTGTCCGGTTAGAGCGTGGAATGAGTCCTGACCGTTACAGCACCACTGACACTAATCAGGCTTCAGCTTTCTAGTTCCGCTTCATTGATGCTTAGACCAAGCCTGAATGGGAACAGAACTTACCCGAGCCGGAGTCTATGCGGCAGAAACTATTCCTGGTGTCGCTTCCCTTCATCGACGCAGTCCATCGGGTCATTCGAGGGTCATTTGACCATCTTCTTCGGTTTGCGTATCCGAATTGGGAAGAAGCCTCGAGATATAAGTAAGGGCTGCCTTCCCATGCCGCTCTCTACTCCCAGTCACAATGTCTGCCCCAAATTACAGTCCATTCTGCGTCATTGGAATCTATCGTGCCCCCGACCATTCATCCCGAGAAGAGTTCGAGAAGAATATGGCGAAGCTCGGCCACGATGTCAAGCTACTTCCCGTGGCTCAGAATAATATGCTGAAATTGAATCTTGTAAGTAGAGCACCTTTTCCATCTGCTGGTTCGAGACATAAAATTCCTCGTGGGGCAGATATACCAGAATGACAAGCTTTCAGAATCAATTCAAGGGATGGGGCTTCCAGACGCTCCGACCACCGTCTTGGTCACGGGAGAATCTGAGGTGGGTATCGTCCGAGGTCGTTTTCCCTTTCTAACCAAATCAATATTGTCTAGACCGCAGAGCACCTTGTCGAGGTATGTGTTCTGAAGGCTTGGTACTCGCAATAGTTCACAGGATTTGTCAGTACATCCGAGACCCCTCTATCGCTAAATTAATCGCAGAAGCGGAGCCCTGGTTGCACGGCAAGGCCTGCGCGTTTTCCGCCGACGTTGTAACCAAGATCGACCGGCTCCAGGGTACGATGAGGGAAACCTGTCACGGCATTTTAATATTCAAGGTCCCGAGCCATATGGAGGTCGGAGATTATCACGGGAAGATTGAGTCCATGGTCGATAAATTTGTTGCGTTGCCGGTGGCTCAGCAGCACATGGTGAAACATACGATTGTGCGTATTCCAATCCAAAGTGGATTAAATCTGACTTTACCGTTTAGTGGTTCCAGAACGACATTATAGCCCCGGCGTTGGAGGACGCGTGGCGCTTCCCGGAGGCAGAGCGTACTGTCGTTGTAATGCTCGAGTGTGACGTGCGTAATTTATCTTTCTTGGGATGACAATCACATTTATAAATGTGCTTTCAACCAGACATGGGATAGTATGAACCAGGTGCGCAGCTTATGTGATGTCAATCTGCGAAGTAACTCATTTAGGATGCGTAGATTCTCACGCACGAGGAAATCAAGAGGATTATTGGCGATGCGATGAACGATTTCGGGCTCCACGTCGATAGCAATTGTTTCTCGGCTGATGTGGACATGTTGATTTACAAGTACGACTCTTGACTTTTGAAGAAGGAATTTTTCCATTCTTGAGAATTGTGTACGACAGCTAGCGAATTCATTGCAGTAGGATGACATCCTCCGTTATAGAATATCTGGAACTTTAACTATAGTTCTTTGTCATCAGTACTGAGAGGCATGGACCTCTTTCTCTCCCTCACTTATGTCAATAGGGGAATGAGGCGCAACGGTTCGACGGCAAGATTTCGCGCTAAATATCCAGGCTTTGTTGAAATGGCGCAGTAGCAATCTGAGCGAGTATTTATTGAGCTTGAACCCCGAGGTAGGAGCCCTTGATGGATCACTGGAATTGGCCCGTGAGAATTGCTCCAGAATGCATACATTTATTGCGATGCAGTGATTCATGATCTTGCCAGCGGATGTATCCGCCGAGCAAGGTGTGGGGAACTAACTTTAACGATGGAGGTAGCCGGACGTCAATGACAGGTGTATGATGACACGAGGCCCTCATTGAGTACTGGAGACCCCCTGCGTCTTCTCGTTCGCAGTCCGGGGAGGTCTTCGGCAGCAGGCGGAGGCTCAAATCCTCCCGAGGGCGTGGCGATCCCGTTCGGTTTATTTCTCACATTCAATAGGAAACTGGGCAAAACATCCTAGTCTCGGTCCGCATTTCCAGTTACATTTTGAACCTCTTGTACGCAACATTTACCAAGCACCTCGCCATAAATTGATCCCTCCAGGTTAAATTTCCTCAGATAAAATTCAACCAGTGTTAGAATATCTGGGTCGCGTATGATCATGAGTTGGACTTGCGCGACAGCTTTTCTCCCGAGTTTGACGCAGGTATGACTCAGACATCGGGCACAAGGTGCATGGGCTGAGAATCAATGTCGAGAGAACGAGGGGAGCAAAATGGAACTGCGACTTTCAGGGAGCCAATAAAATACAGGGATTTGTTTGCAATATGGGACACTATCGACTGACTATCACTAAGCAATTTTTTCAGCCATTACACTTAGTATTACAGAAAAGGCTTTGATACCGGGACTTTCCCCCAGTAGCTGTGCAATATGCGAGGTTCAACAGGATCCAACTCCACTGGTGCAGCATTTAAATGCGTTGGGTCCAGGGCACTTGCCCGTGACCGAGCCTCCATGACACTGAGTGGGCGAGTCGACCTAGAAATACACCAACATCAGTCAATATCTGGTCTGGATGTATGATTCTAGACGCCTACCCATACGCATGTCGCTCCTATGTTCCCCGACCCATTGCACACCGTTTTGACACAGCACTTGTTGTCGTTTCCGCCAGGGCAAAGTCCAGTAAACACAGTGCCGCCGTTGTTGGCGCAATTTGTCGGGGTCGTACAGATACCGGGAGTAGTTCCGAGGCAGCAGCGCTCGTTGACTGCAGCAGCGAGCACCGCGAAGAAAAGAGGGGTGAAAGTAATGCGCATGATAGAGATACTAGTGAACTGGATCCCGGAGTGGAAGTCTCTGTCTTATTTATCCGTCCTGGAAATCCATCTAATCTCCATTGAACACTCCATTTTCCGATGACCATTTTTAACCTTCTTAGACCCCGTGGTTCGTTTGCCTCGCCGCGGCGAAGAGAAAGTTACGTCTCAGCTATTAGTTCCACTGGAAGTTTAGAATGACAGTGGGAACTGAGGTGTTGAATAGACAAACCTGCGGGATCTTTATCACTAAGCTATGGTCAATTCCGATGCGATCGTAGTTCTCTTGTGTTGTAATCTTTTTAAGATCCTATATGTGGTGCGCGCCGAGGATAAAAAGAAGACAGATGTGTACTCTGCTCGATAACGATCAATCACCTGGTTTATATTCTGATTTTTATCACGATTCACGCTCAGCTTGGGCTAAGACGGTAGGCATCGCCCTGAAAGTAATTATTCGGTGCTCACTGTGGATCGTGTCGCCGTGCTTGAAAAATAACTTGGAGCCGCAAGCGACTTTCCGCCACTCCGATACTGTACTATTTCGTTCACATCAGCAAAATGTTTCACGAGTGGCGTGTCTGGCGCGTCTGGCGGGATATGGCGGTATGGGAGCGGCTGTGCTCCAGACACGCCATACCGCTACACCTTTATCAATCCCCTCTTACAAAACGGTGCATTCCTTTCAGTCAATTACCTCTGAATCTTCGATGCCGACTTGAAATACTCCCTAAGATGTGTTCTGATCCAAATCTCTCGGTGAAATAGGGTCGTTCACAGTTCACTTTTTTCTCCCATTTTCCCCCCCATTTTATGCTGGATCTTTGGTTTGACTTGGTTTTTGCTCGGGATTTTTTCCCTTTTCAATTCAGGGATGTAAAAAGGGTTGAAAATGGAAGAAACCAAGTGTCTAGGTGCAGAATCCATGAAACGGCAGAAAAGAGGGAAGAGAAAAATGGCCAGAAAAATTGAACCCTGAAACCCCCCGATGAAAGCTCCCTTTTTCTCTCCTTTTTTCGTTTTAATTAGGTTTACATCCCTGTGTAGTTCAGATCCCTACGGGACATCTCAGGGGGCCTCATCCGTGCATGCGTGGCATAACAAAAGCCTGTCTCCCACCCTGTTTGATGCAGATATATTTATTTGGAAAACAGAACAAAAAATGGAGTGAAAAATGGAACGAAAAATGGGAGGAAAAATGGAACCGTGAACGACCTTAATGTAATGGCAGGAGCATGAATCCAAGAAAGTGCTTAGATCAAGCTTAGACTGTCGAAGAAAAGCACTCGGAATTGAATAGCCCATGAGATGGCAAGAGTTTGGGCTCGATACTGATGACGGTGCGCGATACAGATAGCTAGCGGAGTTTGAACTAGGTCATCAAGTGTAACTGTGCGCGAGTTCGAAGCCAGGTCTGTTCGCTCATTGAACCTCGAGAAGAGCTCAATCCCATTTATCCAACAGGTCTCAGCTGGTTCCGGCTGCACCGGAAGACAATTCAACCAAGTATGTTTTGCTATGTTTTGGGGTTGGAAGTGACAAGGGAAATAAAATGACACTTCCTCAAGACTTATTCCAGTGATAAATGGGTGTAGGATTGGTCTTGAAGTCAGAGGATGCGACAAGAGTCTGTGTAACAACGCAAGAAACATGATTCGCGAGTTGAAACCAAGTGCAGTTGCAGTTGGGTGCTGACCGGGGGACATAAATCGGAGGGAGCAGCAAAGTAAGCAATAAAACAGTTGATTTTGTTGACAGTGGAATTCGGTGGAAGAGCGAGAAAAAATACTCTCTTGACAAACTCCATCACTCGTTCCTCGTTCTGAAGTCTGTTAGTTACCGCGCCCTGATAGCCGTTACCGCACCTTATTATGTAATGATGGGAGATACTTGCACAAATGGCAGCTAATTTATCGTGACGCGTCACCGCGTATTTCACGCGTCCTACTCGCTCTGAGGGCCCGCCACGGCCTCCCAATGTTGCTATTCAGCCACCTGAACCCAGAAGACTTCAACAGTCGGCCGCCTCCCCAAACTAGCCCGTCCAAAGCTGCTGCCCCGTCAACTCAGTCTTCGAGCTTCGTCTCCACTGCATCTGCGAGCGCTTCCCGGCCTGGTCCCTCCACTGCCGCCCACTCTACCGATGTCCACTCCGACCCTGCGACGCCTGCTCCACGCTTTCCTTCCCACCCCACACCGTCTACTCCTGTCGGCCCCTTTTCAAGTGTGGCTTCCTCGCAGCCGCGGCTTCGTGCCAAAGCAAGAAGCAAATGGGAGAAAATGGACGGCATCTTTGGTCTCATAAGAAAGGATCTCGATGGTGTCGGTAATTTTTTGGAGCTCCTATTCTACCACTGGCCGCACGGGACAATGGATCCGCGGACTAGGCGCCACGAAACAATGGTTACCGGGTTTCTTGGGGGCAAATCGAATGTGTGAATGTGTCACATTATCGATCTCATTTACAGCCATCGCCAGAGCCAACCGCCGACAAACACCCTGGAGCGCGATCTTGCATTTACGGGCAAGGTTCCTCACACGGATCTATACTACGCACGACCAAGCCTATCCAGTTGGGCATTTATTCTCGTTGGTCGAGAGGCTCGCAGACAGGTCGGAAACCTCACAAAAAACGATCCCACCGATCCTGCGGATGCGACCCAGATACGGGCTTCCACTAATGGGCGAGCGGCTGTCAAGAAAGACGCGGTTGCTACCTGGTACAAGCTGACCGAGAACCTCAGCATTCCCTGGGTGGCGAATAAATACAAAACCCGCGCCTCCGCTGTCTTGTACCTCACCGAGGTCATGTCCACACCCATTAAACACGGGGTCATTGTGGTTAGGCAGCGGCGCCCCCACATCACGATTTGACTTTTCCAATCTGATCCGCGCACCTCTGAAAGAGAGTAATGAGATCCAAGTCGGCACTATCAGCAGTTTTGTGCTCGCACGAAATCGATACGCCAACGGCTATCTCGCGCTTCCCCTGGCTGTCTGGCAGTTCACCTGCAAATCTCACGTCGACGAGAAGAGAATCTTCACCAGGTTCGGGTTGACTGTCCACGACACAACGGCCCGGGCCTGTCTGGACTCCCTCCCTGAGACTAGCCTCTCGCAAAGCTACGTGCATCGGTTGCGGAGGGAGTAGCCACTGGAGAAATGCTCTGGCAGTACGTTCTCGACAACGTGCAAGAGGAGGCTCCCTAAAACCCGACACAGCGACACGGCGCCAGACCTTCAGCAATTCCGACACAGCTCAAGAAATACGACACACTCACCTGATTCCCATTAATTCCGACACATCCCCAGCTTTCCACACCAGAGTCATTCCCTTGTACGCTCTTCAAGTTGATCTGATGGGATACTTGATCGCTGATGCCAACATTAACCGTTCTTTAACGAGATGCTCGTTCGGCTGTGTACTTTCCCCTTTCCTCAACCTCACCACTACCACTGCCTCTTACTCCTTTTGTGATCGGTACCTGTGATAATACCATTCACTTCCAACTGCGAAATCATGCTGTGCCGCAAGTAGGAGACTCAGTGCAGTCGTCTGTTCTCACTGCGGCCAAGTCACCGCCAGGTCCGATGTTGAACCGGCCCTCCGGGCCACTGAATCTAGACCTATTTCGTACGACTGATGATGGGAGGGGAGGTGTACAGTCTCACAGCGCAGCTGTACAATGCCTTAACCGTGATTCCATTCTCACTGCGTCGCAAAATGGTAATTTTATCTCAATGCGGCGTAGTTATTCGTCTAGCTATAAAGATCGTCCCCCAATTCGCTCAGAAGCCCACCCCTCTGCTTTATTCATTTCTCCCCGCTAACCGTCGTCTAGGTACATCAAAATCTGCTATCGATGTGATTTCTCTGTCGTCTACCTGGGCTGTCTTCTCCATGGAATCCTGGCTCCGCAAATTGCTTCATCATCTAGAGTGCTTAACGGTTCGCACGCCTCTCGGGTTGGCCCGTCCTCAGGCCGAGAATTCGCTGGAATGTCTGGCCTGCTGGTTCTGAACAACTCTCTTTTTTTTTGCGATGCTAGCTACAGCTTTCATTCCACTTCCCTCGAATCAACTTTTCACTTCTCCAACTCGGTTGTGGCTCACGCGCCCATGTCCCGAGCGGTGAGCTCGTATTGTATGTTCCACCATTTTTCTTCCGTCTCAACCAGAATTCTCCGGCGTCAAGGTCGGTTTATTTTCAAGCTCCCATTACCGATGTTCGATTTCTTGAAAGCAGGCAAACACGATGGTGAGCCCAATTTGCGGCTTACTTTATATCTTAGTTTGATTGATTTCTTCACTGCAGACTCCGATTCCTCACGCCGGAAAGTTCAATCCTCGGAGTTTGACTTTCGGAATTGTTGCAACGAATCCTCATCAATCTCGCATATCATCCTACCGACTCTGCCCAGTCTATCCACTACGGAAGGGTTCAGCATTGTCCCACTAGCATTTTATTCTGTTATGGTCCAGGTCATGGAATAAATTTAATTCGATCTCTCCATGCGTTATTTTCAGAGCCCTGGTTGCAATTGTAAGTGCCGGAGCGAAGCGGAGGCTCGTCTTGTCTCCGAGTTGGCCGACTAGGTGCCTTTCTCCCGCATTCTTGGCACGGGCCTTTTCGATTTTATTAAAATTGGTGTGAACCCCGTTGACGTGTTGCGAACCATACATTTATTGGCTTAGGTGGAATTCGGGGCACATAGCACGTGCCATACGAGAATGTGACCTGGGTGATTTTTTGTAGGAATCAGAGAAGATACAGACCACTGATCTTGAGATTTTCCGACTGTTTCAGCCAGAAAAGGCTGTGAAACCTTGCCGCGCAAACTTCAGCTGTGCACAGCCAGCGCAGTTCCATTGCAAAATATTCTAGCCACCCGAGTTTTGCACCCACACAGCTTAATTTCGCTGGTAGGCCGCATAATACCACGTTATTCGATAATCAACATCCATCTCACCTTAGAAACGAACCCCCGGCCCAGAATCCTCACCAGAGACAACTAGAGGGACAACAATGTCCGAGTCACCCATGGACATTACTTCACCCTCGACATCAAGGTTCCCGGATTCGGATTGCGATGCCTCACTTGCATCTAGATCGTTCTGCTGCTCCAATGCATCCGGTTGGACGTCTAGTTCAACGGGTACTTTGGGGGAAATGAATATACTGCGAAAGTATCAGTGAGCGCCACATACCTTCCAGCGGGATTATTCCATCTAGCTCCATGTCTGCAGTCATCTTCTTCTTCTTCGACTGCTTGGGCCGGCCCGTGGCAACTTTAGCTACCACCAATGAAAATGAATACGTGATCGCGGGAACAGAGACGGAAAAGAGTATCTAGAGATTTCGACTTGCTTTTCTGGGTTACACGAACAACGCCGGATGAGCTAGTCTGTATTCTGCTCAGATTGATCTGAACGTGGAGAAATTAGCTCACCTTCGCCTCCGCCATGAGTATGGCAAGCTCGGCCTTGAGTTCTTTGATCTTTTTGTTCCCCGAAGCCACTTGCTTAGCTTTCTCGATAGCACTGGTAGGGATCACACGTAACATTGCCAAAATCGGCATCCATGCCGGAGGACGATCATGGGTCAACAACAATCGGGTGGACATTCCTAGGTATTGGATGAAATCACGGCAGAGATCATTCGGACTGAATGACACACATTTCACTGATGGTGGGGTACAAGTGATTCAGGTCTTCTCGGTGACGGAGCCATTCCTTGAGGTCATCGAGGTCGACCCAGCCGGTGTCGGAGAACAATTGCGCGTGCTCTAAAGTTCGTGGGGAATGACTGCAGATTTTCAGCCTTCAGCCTGCATTGAACGGAAGGTCGGAAGATCAAGGGACGTGCCTCATCCCGAAACTGCTCCAGAACTGTGTCGGGAAGGCGCATCAGAAGTGCTTCGAGTTCCGCCATTGCGTAGCGTAGCAGCGGCGAGAACGTGGGAGGGGAGAAAGAGGGATGGATATCGGATCAATAGTGACGGCATTCACGAGCAAGCCCCAATAGCCGAGCGGTGTGTCGGGTTTCCTGGAATCGTGTCGGATTTCCTGAAGACCGTGTCACTTGCGGCGAAATGTGTCGGATTTGCTGATTTGTGTGCGGGTTTTGCAGGATGTGTCGGATTTGCTGATTTTTGACAGTTGTGCCGCTGTGTCAGGTTTTGTATATCCTCGTGCAAGAGTGGTGTCGTCAGCGCGATCTCCGGCTCGGACGTCAGGACGTGCTCAAATCGGGTGTGCTGCGACAGCGATACTACTCAAAGACTGCGCTCCTGGGGACTTCAATCTCCAGGACCATTTGGAACATGCTATGAAGCAGGAGCGCAAAACCATGACGATTGAGTCTTTGTACGAGGACATCGATTGGGACTACATTCACGAGCTTACAGCGTTACACTGGGTACGAATCCTCGTGACATTCATTCCCGAGCTCGCGCATCTTCGCAAGGCGGTCGCCGCAGCCTTGGACTCCCCAAGAATGACCAAGCGCCGACTGCGCTGTGACCGGAAATCGGTCCTCCAACCACTCATGACCAACGGAGAACGGGAGGTGGAAACACAGGGTATGCTGCGCGCTATTCTGGATTACGAGGGCCAGCTGGGGCTCACCGAAGAAGCATTGGAGAACCTCATAATAATCCCCTGCAGGGACGGGGCGTCCATCGCTGCCATATGGCGCATCAAACGATATCTTGCCGCCCATCCGAGCCACTACAAGGTGTTTCGCAGTTGAGTTCCTGCCGGCCCCGAGATATGGCATACGCGGTGGACGAAGTTCAACGCGATCGCCTCCAACTGCTACGGGCCGGCAACCAGCATGGACCCCTCTGCGTTATCGAAGAGTGCGACCGCTGCAGGTGCCAAACGCCCCGCAGATTTGAAGAAAGTCGACTTCTTCCCCACATCACGCAGTATGACACTGTTTTATGAAGCACACATACTTGACTGCTGGCGGTGCGCCCTTTCAAACCATATACGGGGTCATTCACTTACTCACACCCTCTATTGTTTAGAATTTCATTCGGGGCAAACAATATCATCACTTACTTCCAAATCGGAACTTTCGACCTACCAGACCTCGACAAGCTCTGGGCCGATGCTCGAATCTTGGTACGCCGTTATGCATCCCAAGAAGCGTACCATCAAGCGCTCTCTGGTGATTTCGCCGACTCTGCAAGTGATAAAATGAAGGTCCCTCGTGGGACAACTTGGACGGCTCCCATTGATGTTGATGTGCGACCGGATGAGATGGAGGAACCCAACCCGATCTCGAAGATGCAGTAGAGGGCGCTGGAGCAGAGTACTTTGTCGAGCCGGGGGAGGAAGCGCTGGAGGAAGATGTTTCTGATTCGGAGGAGACTGGAAAGAAGAGGAGAAAGAAGAAGACCAAAAAAAAACCGGGCACACAGAGGTCCCTGTTTTCTCGGGGGATCGTTCGCTCGCAAACGAGGTCCTGTTTCTGCAGGATATGGGCTGGTGGGTAATTGCGGCGCACGCAGTTTCTGACGGTGAGATTGATCGAGTTTGGGAAATTATGAAGGTTCGGTCCGGATAGTCGTTTCCGGTATCCTAAGCTTATATTCGTTGGATAGATCTGGATCCTGTTCTTCTCGGGATCCTCCAACCGCAATTATGCGAGCTACTTGCTCGAAACGTACTGTCTGCACCGGTACGAGTCGTCGGAGGCGTTCTCCAATGCCCTACTCGACAACTGGCTTGTCAAATTGACCAATAAATGGACGGAATGCGACTTTACCCAGGAAGGCTTCAATAAGTGGCTGGAGGAGATGGTCGAGCATAAGGGAGGAGATTTCAATGACCACTTCTATCGACACACCCTTTCCCCTAATGTGTTCCACTTCCTTCGCATCAAGGAACAAATGGAAGAAGCTTTCGAGCTGAAGCATCGGAGCAAAACGCATGGGGCTCCCCACCAGCGCAACGAATTTCAGCAACTACGTATGCATCGCGAGGACGAGCTGCATTTATTCCGACCCGGCCGCACGATGGAACACACCGCCGTCAATTATCTGGAGCGCGGGTACGAACGATTGGAGGATGGATGCATGGTCCATTTTATTGCGCAAAGCACGGCATACTCGGACGTCATGATTGATGTACTCCGCCAGTCGCAGAATGAGCCGGAATCGGTACCACCTCCAGATCCCGATGTGGAAGAGGGAGTTTCCCGGTGCGTAGGTTCAAGAAATGGGTCGGTGATCCGGGGAGTGTAGAGTAGATTGGAGAATGTCGATGGGAAATAGTTCGCCGAGTTGTCGAGTGCAAAAATGGACGAAAAAGAGGTCGTCGATACGATGGAAAAGTGACGTGAAATGAGAGCGAGGGGGAAAGGTGATGAAACAATGTTCCTGGTGGCTAGAAGCCCACTGACGGCGTTCCAGAATGGAAGGGGCGTGGTGCGTTGCTACTACCTCTAGGCGCTTGCCCTGCACTGACCGTGAGGATGGTGGTACGATCCTAAAATTGCACGATCTGGCACTGTTTACGATACAAACAAGTGATGTAATGCAAAACGGGGATAAATGAAAAGTGCATATAAAAATGAATATAAAATGGTTTCCACATGCGGGCCCTCCGACCCTACCACAGTGCGGGGGATTTCGATGTCGACCTCGATATCGGCTTAGAAAAGGGAAGGAGGAGGATGGCCGCAGTAAGGACGAGGAACAGTAAGAAAGGGAGGTAACTAGAGGTGAACGATGAGTGAGTAATAAATGAATCAAGGAGGGAGATGATAACGAATCGACGATCTGGTCCAAAATGCGATAGAAAACCTTCCGTAGCCTGGGTGAAGATGGAATCTCGTAGCCGATATTCAACCGATCATCGCGTCGATGAGATTTCGTAATTCGTCGCGAATCGGCGGGGAAATGAAGAGGAGTTCAAATATGGTCAATGCGATGTGGAGGGGACGAATCCTCGGTCGAGGTGTCCGCTGGTGGTATCGAATCGGGAAGGGGAATGGGAAGATAAACATCTGGTGAAGGAAGGTTCTCGACAGGTAGAAAGTGTGGTAGAGTCGATTCGCAGCCACGATCTGGGCTGGAAATAGGACGTGGATGGACAACGCTAGGATGCGACGCGTGCGGGGGATTTGAATCGACGTTGGGCTCGACAGTGAGAGGACGAATGGCAGCAGCTGCGGCGACGTGCGGGGGATTTAATTTGAACTTGGAAAGAGGAGAAATGTGACGTGAGGAGGGGACTGCATGTGAAGGCAACGACGGATGCGAGTCGATAATTTCGTTCGACGCAGATGGGGGTGAATTGGGAGGGGATACGACGACCGGGGCTGTACAAGCACGAGACGGGCATGGAGAATGCGGGGGATTTGGACTGGAATCTGATGGAGAAAGGGTATCGACATCGAGAATCGATGCAAGTGACGTTGGGGGTAAAATAGGCGATGGTGGTCTACGAGGTGCGATGGGGGATTGCGGGGGCTTTGAGTTCGACGGCGCATTGCATGAGTGGCGAGGACGATCTAAACGAGCAATGAGGTGGGCTGCAACACCGCCGTGATTACGCGTCATTGGGAGGGGGGATCCGTCGCACGAGACGAGTCTGCCATTTGCGTTGAACATAGCGAGCTGGTTGCGCACGAGCTCCCAGGTTCGGGGGCAATACTTGGGATGGAGTCGATGGAGATCTGTTCCCCCGCATACGAAGCAGCGACGTGAGCGTGGTTTGGAAGTGGAGTGAGGGTGCGACTGGGAGGACGGAATCGATGGGTTGAATGAAGAATGCCGTGAACACAGCGGTTTGCGAAGGAGATTATCGGCGACGAACTGTTGGAACGAATTGCGATCGAGAAGCTGGCGAATGATGGTCATGACTTGTCGTACGGATGGAGGGGAATCTGTGCCACGATTCGATTCGGGGAGTCGCGCTTCAACGTCCTTCCGCGTCGCCAATGGTAGGCCTGCCACGAAGTAATTTTGAACCTGCTCTGCGGTGAGAATGCCGAACTCGCGAAGATAGCCCGAGATCTCCGTGAAACGGCGGAGGTATACCTCCGCTTCCCGCAGAGAACTAAACGCCGAACCTGCGCAAGTCCCACCGCAGAATTCGCGCAAATCATCGAATGTGAATGTCACACGAACATCCCCTGCGCTATAAAGCGAGCGAAGCTCGGAGACGGCGTCCTGCCAACTCCTTGCATCCTGGCACAGCTCGGGTGAATACCGAATGACGTTCCGGACTTCGGGAGTGCAATACGCGATGATGAGGGGTGCGATTTGGTCGAGGCCGAGACCAGCGTTCTCGCCGTGACGCGAAAGGATGTCGAGGAAGTCCGTGAGATTGGTGCCGTCGAACGAGGGAGCGCCCGCGGAACCCGGACGAGGCATGGGTGTGAATTGGAACGTGGGGACGGGTGGTGTCGTCATGATGGAGGAAGGATGTGACGGGGAATTAAATTGGCGACGGACCACTCGGAAAACCCTAGGAAATCCTACTGGAAGACCTCCCCCTGCGGTGGTCACCACTGTGGAAGAGGGAGTTTCCCGGTGCGTAGGTTCAAGAAATGGGTCGGTGATCCGGGGAGTGTAGAGTAGATTGGAGAATGTCGATGGGAAATAGTTCGCCGAGTTGTCGAGTGCAAAATGGACGAAAAAGAGGTCGTCGATACGATGGAAAAGTGACGTGAAATGAGAGCGAGGGGGGAAAGGTGATGAAACAATGTTCCTGGTGGCTAGAAGCCCACTGACGGCGTTCCAGAATGGAAGGGGCGTGGTGCGTTGCTACTACCTCTAGGCGCTTGCCCTGCACTGACCGTGAGGATGGTGGTACGATCCTAAATTGCACGATCTGGCACTGTTTACGATACAAACAAGTGATGTAATGCAAAACGGGGATAAATGAAAAGTGCATATAAAAATGAATATAAAATGGTTTCCACATGCGGGCCCTCCGACCCTACCACACCGAGGAACTCGAACGGATGGTTCAGTACGCATCTCACACCCGGAGGGGTTTCCGGAAGATGTTCCCGATGACGGACACAACGAGGACGAAGATGAGGCCGAAGAAGAGCATGGTGCGCGGAGGTG
>JARGYA010000501.1:0-94581 GCA_029204335.1 Mycena vulgaris
GACGAGTTTCACCGGAGGCTTGGGTAAGGTTAGTCTAGTGTTTACCGCGAGCTTGTGTATGTAGTGCGCCGTTATTACATAATCTTAGGTAACCATTTTCCGAGTCGCGTCCCATTGGACGGGAAACGTAATGTTCAGTGAGACTTGGAGATTTATGGGGCTCTATTATCCATGACTACCTTTCTGTCAATTCACAATGTTTAAAAAAAGCCCTTGAACCTATGGTGTAAAGGTCGCAACTTTGTATGCAATTGCTTCGCCCAGAAACAACAAATGGTTAGAGGAGCCAAAAAAAAAAACGACTGTTTGGCCCGGGTTCGAACTACGGCTACCAAAAACTTATGTAAGATCACGTAATAAGAGAGCACTTCATACACAACCCCGCGGTAACTAACAGACTCTATACAGCGAGGTACGAGCGTTCGTATAGAGTGTCTGTCTATGAGAGACTAGGGTAAGGTCTGCTCTGCTGAACTTCTCAAATGGAGGTACGATCAATGCGCAGGCCGGTCCCCACACTCCGTTGTTCAATGGTAGACAAGGTGTTGGTATACAAGCTAATCACCAAGACATACAAGTAAGTTCGATAGTACAAGCTGTTCATAATCAAATCAAGTGATTCTGAGGTCTTTCAAAGAAAAAGATATCGCGTTTTCACCTTGCCCAATAAACTCCACTCGCTCCTTCTCAACTTTGATAGAATATATGTATCGGGCCCCAGTTTTCTCCCACCGACCAGTAACTTTCCTCGCGTATCATACGCAATAATGGCGAAACCGTACCGGTTGTCGATGTGGCTTAGTGCTTGAGTGATCGGGATCAGCACAGGACGAAGGTTTTAGTGGCTCGAATGACTCACCCCAGTATGTATGGGACCTCCACTGGAGGACAGGGTATTTCCGCTCATCACCAATTTTGCCTTCCTCGTTCAGGATAGCATACTTCAAGTCCGGGGGAGGATTGGCTGGTCTCTGGCATCCCGAGAAGTGATTGTTGGTGTGACTTCGAGGATAAGTTCGCGAAGGGCCTGGCGCGCAGTAACATAAGCACCGTCCCCTGGACCTGTGAATTTACAGAGATCGGAATGAGTCGCATTGACAGATGTTTTCCGTTCGCGGGCAACACCAAGAATTGCGGATTGCTCTTTGACGATCTGCATAAATTCAAACTGTCAGACATGGTACAAGCAAAATAAACATTTGCTACACACCAACAGCTTACGCCTTGCAGGCCATTTCCCTATCCTCGTCTCTTTCCCCTCGAAGAAGGTATAAATCTCTGTCCGAAGGTTATCGATGACCTGGCGGAAGTCGCCAGTGAGATCGAACAGGAAAAGCGAGTTTGGGTTCAACTCTCGGATGAGATCGCTTCGAGCATCGAGATTGACTGCATGTAGAAGATTGGCAACAAACTCTGCAGGGCCGACACCGCTACCGCCTTGGTGTGGTGTTCCAAAGAACATCACCGAAGAAATTGAGTCAAGGATATCTTTGTAGCGCTGATCCGCCCTATTGCTCCCCACAACAATTTTTAAAAGCCGCATGCACCGGAGTGACACGTAGTACATACCTGTTTGAGTACCAGCCCTCCAAGTGAATGTGCCATGAGCACAAGCGGTTTGTTTGGGTGCTACATTCCTGGTCAGCACGTTGTATGAACGAGACATTCTGCCATCACTCACACCTTCAGAATCTCTCTCGTGCTTGAGCCTCTCAAAAATGTCTCTGCAAAGGTCCGTATCCTTCCTGTAGACACGTCCGAAATTACATTGGCATTGTAACCGTAGGTGATGATCCGAGCCTTCGGGAAATGCTCAGGAAGAGAGTCGCGAAGCCACATGAAGCAGTCGTCGGGACTGTGAAACTGCCATGTATCAAAGGCATGACCGTTTAAGCCGTGCAATGCGACGATGCTGAGAGCCCGACGGAGACTGAGTACACAAAAAAAGAGCCAATTTGGGACTCACTCAATGCCGTCGCCATCAGACAGAGGCGTAAATCCTTCGAAGCCTGACTCCAATGTGATACACTTGTCGTGCAGCATCCGTTGCTGAGGGGGAAGCTTGAGCGCTCGAGCCAGAGTTTCCCCCGTCTCAAATGTCACTGTGGATATCTTCGACCCCTCGATTCCCGTTGCGAGAGAGATTCGACTCTGTCCTGGTGAGACGCCGAGCCCTTTACCTTTGAAAAAGTTGGCAATATCAACTTCCGTGGTAGCGGGATCGAGATTGGTGACGCGGGCCGTGCAACGAGACATTGCAAATGGGAGACCACTTGAAGGGAAGGGGGGTTTTCTGGTTTCTGACCAGTTCGTTTGGACTTTGTGTCTCCTCGACCATGCCGTTCCATTCTGCCATCCAGCTGTCATGAGCAGAAGCCTCTCACGATCTGTAGTCGGGTCTAAGTTTGGCCGAGCAGCTTTGTAAAAACCGCCGAAAATAACGCCGGAATCATCGACCCTAGTCCTGTGGCCAGCCTATATGTGTTCCATTCCATCCATCCAGCTGACGGCTAACTGCGCTCATTCTAAGATTGTTGAATGTTCCCATGTTCTGCCACTCGCAGGCGCCTGTGCTAAAGCCCGCCCCGCGTACCGTCTCTCACTTGCCCCAATGGTAAAGCCCCATTGTGGTCAACTTTGGCGCCGGGGCAGTAACTGTCCAAGTTGATCGGAAAGGCAACAGCAACATGCCGGGCACGGCACTTAGCCGCGATCAATCACTGCATACAAGAGCAGAACAGCCAATGCCCCGGGGAGCTTCGGTAAGGTGGTGCTATATATAGCTATCCCGCGGCTTGGCGGCTCGCCACGGCTATCTACCCGCACCCCTGTAAGCTGATGGTTTGCTCGCCTACCCGGACCGTGGGTAGCTCGTACTTAGACCTCGCCACCCCATCGCCCTCCTCCCTCGCCCCGGACTGAGTCCAGCTCTGTCTTTCTGATGCAAGCAAGGCTCCCACCGCACCGATTATGTACATCGCGGCCCGCCCTTGCAGTTACTGTCTTTACAATTCATGTATGTCATCGTCTCCAATAGGGGCAATCAGAGTAGACGATTAAGCACGGATTGTGGGCCCCGATTCTGGAAGGATTCTGGATTTGTTCCAGCGTGGGAAAATCACTGTAATTCATAATCCTTGAATCGTGCATAATCTCCTCTGGAGGAGATTATGCAAAGGTTAAGATTAAGGCCACGATTATGGTCGGATTATGGCCTTACAGTTAATCAAGGATTAATCGCGCCATGGTAATCCTTGCACCATAATCGGGGGCGGTCAAAGTTGAGTTGGATTATGCCACGATTATGCACGATTATGAACTTTTTAAAATCCAGAATCGCGTCGTAATCCTTGGCTTAATCTCGCGAGAATCTCTCCATAATCCTCTACTCTGACTGCCCCTAATCTCAATCACATTTAAGCTTTCTCTGCCGATATTCTGAGCTTGACCCTGGCGACGCTGACAAGGCGCATCAAATGTGCGGGAGCAACTCCGAGGCCCTCTGGGCCGACCCCGGAGCTGGACGTCTGCTGAAAAAAGGCAAGCGTGGGTAAGTGTAATTTGTGTAAGTAAAACAAATGATTCCGTAATTTTATTTGAAGTGTATCATGCAAGTATCATGTTTGATGATGTCAGGCATAACTATCCCGAGCGCTACTAGGGGCGAGCATGAACCATACTCACACGTACACAGGTCACTGGCGAGCGCAAGTGTGGGGAGGACCGGGGGAGGAGCAGCGAGCTGCGTGGAGCGGCGTGGAGCCACCTCGCCAGACCTAGGCACAGCTGACTAATGTGACTACTCACACCTGTCCGGCTAGGTCCGGGGAGGCGGTGCCTTTGGCTAGCGGGGCACTGAACGCAGTGAATCCGCGCCCGTGAGGATTGATAGCCGCTTTCAAAACTTCGGTGGTAGCGGGATCGAGATTGGTGACGCGGGCCGGGCAGCAAGACATTGCAAATGGGAGACCACTTGAAGGGAAGGGGGGTTTTCTGGTTTCTGACCAGTTCGTTTGGACTTTGTGTCTCCTCGACCATGCCGTTCCATTCTGCCATCCAACTGTCATGCGCAGAAGCCTCTCACGATCTGTAGTCGGGTCTAAGTTTGGCCGAGCAGCTTTGTAAAAACCGCCGAGAATAACGCCGGATTCATCGACCCTCCAGCTGACGGCTAACTGCGCTCATTCTAAGATTGTTGAATGTTCCCATGTTCTGCCACTCGCAGGCGCCTGTGCTAAAGCCCGCCCCGCGTACCGTCTCTCACCTGCCCAATGGTAAAGCCCCATTGTGGTCAACTTTGGCGCCGGGGCAGTAACCGTCCAAGTTGATCGGAAAGGCAACAGCAACATGCCGGGCACGGCGCTTAGCCGCGATCAATCCGCGCCCATGAGAAATGATAGCCGCTTTCAAACAGGGGACGGCGGCGGCAGATCGACAATGGACATCAGCGGACCTTGAAAAGCTTCAAATGGTGTCGTCAATCAGTTCAAAGATATGGCCGTGCCGAGAACGGCAACTTGATCTTGAAGCGACCAAATATAGAGGATCGTCAGGACTGAGGTCGAAGGAAGTATCTCACCATCTGGCGCCAATCAAGTTGAGCTCAATTGCTTTTCTGGAAGAGCTTTCATTCAAGTTGACACATATAGAGAAGACGCAGACACAAAGTGGCAGATTGGCGCCTGGATATCTCATGCTAACCCAGTGTCCAAAATGGCTATCCGGTGGCGTACATCGCCCTGGGCGTCTTAAGCTATGGACGTCTTCTCACAGGTCATCCATCCGTTGTTCCATTCCGTCTCTCACACTTTCGATAGTCATTGATTTCCGTCATGAACGGTCGGCGCTAGGTGCACCGGATATATAGAACACTGCTTTTCTGGAAAGGATAAAGCTGCTCTTCGACATGGTTTCACGTCCAGACACTTTTTACTTCCCCTCACCTTCATCGAAGCGCAACAATGCCATGGGTCCCAGACAATTACGGTGGACTCATCTACGTTCCAGACGTAAACATTGCGGAACAAGCCGCTGAAAACGCATTCGTTGCCGGACAAATCGCTGCTGCCAACCAAATTGCGGCCAACCAAATGGCCCTGGGCCAATTTGGTGGTGGCCCATTTGGTGGAGGCCCGTTTGGTGGATTTCCCGACCCTAACTTGAACCCCCTCTCTCTGAACGACCTCTCCGGAGCCGACCTCAAGCGCCTTGAAGATACCAATACAGGCGTGCTCACGAACAACAAGAGCAACAGTGTCGCCACAGTCTCTGGTGGCGGATACACTGTAAATCCCGGAGCTGCCATTATCGGGGGAATCAAAGGCAGCCCGGTACAGGACACTCAGATTGTACGCTATCTCATGAAATGTAAAATGTAACCCCAACTAACGGTCTTGTTCGCGGGCTAGTGGATATTTTCCCCGGCTGATGGTGGGCCGAGTACCATCGATCCGACGGAGACAAAGATGTATATAAAGAGTGCACTTTCGAATGCAACCAACTTTCGTTTTTCTGCCGCCCCGAGTGTAAGTCTTCCTCCCGGAGCCAGCCACAATTATGAGTCTCACATTCTGGTTCAAATTGTAGAATGCTGCTATCACCGGAGTCGAGCTCTCCAATATCAACCAGCATGTCTGGATAATATCCGCACCTCTAGGTCCGTGTAAATTATCCGAATGCGAACCCGCGCTAGGATCCTAACCTAACCTTAGTTGATTATGGCAACAGCGCACCGGGTCTCTTAGCGAATGGCCCTTTCACGTAAGCGTAAACTTCATCCCGACAGAGCACAATAACTCATCTGACTCAATAGTATTTCTACTCCTGGTGTATCGGGCCGGCTGTTCTGGACCTTGGATGGCAACAACCCTCCCGGGGTGAGTCAGATTGCTTATTGTTCGAACTATCTTCTAACTCCGACTCAGACTGCGCAGGAGATTGCTCTTAAACCCTGGGATGCGACCGACGCAGAAGCCCAGATCTGGTCTCTCAGGTGATTTTGAGAGCACCACAATAAGAATTCTCGGGCTCTTTTGCTATTGTTGCAACATGTACTGCTGTAACTGTGTACACAGATTTTGGCCAAGTGTTCATCAATTTCGGAATTTTGCCTGGCCGAGATGGCTGAAAATGTTGTTTTGAATTTGGCGACTTTGAACACGGTGCTCAGATAGTAACGTACAGGGACCTCCACTAAGAAGCGGACAGCAGAGCTACTTCCCGCTGGCGTCGCGCCCCTTAAGCTCCTCGATTCTGGAAACACCCGGTGACTAGGTTATTCTCATCCACTCGTAGCGCAGTGAATGCGAAGTTGAACTCGCCTCCAGCTGGCTCCAGTAACGGTTGGTGCGATGCAGGACTTCGTTAGCTGGTCACCGACACGCAGTACAGTGTTCGGCGCAGTGGAATTTTGACGGGCAAAATATTTCCGGCACTAAATAGCGTTGAATGCGTTGCTGTATCGAAAATGCTGGGTTGCGCTCAGAGGAGTAGGATTAAGCGCCGTTCCTCGTCCGTCGCACTACCAGACTGTGTATATAGACAGGCTTGGGCGTGCTGGAGAAATTCCACCGGATATACCCGCACCCTACAAGTTTGGTCAAGCTCGGTTTACTTCGAAACAGATTATTCATTTGAGTCTCAGCCAAGTTTCGATGCAGGAAAGCGGCGCATCTCTCCCATAGCCGATCAGCATCGCTCTGGCGTCGAATACGTTGCTATGTCCAAAGCGTTGGGTCACGCTCAGAAAAACAGATTTAGGTCCCGTACCTTATCTGTGTATCCAGTCCCGTCGCGCGTGCTGGAGAGCTCCTACCCGAAATAACTGCAGTGAGACCAACTTGAGGTTCAACCGAGTTGCTACTCAATTCGAGCCATAATATTCATGCGACTCTCGGGCGATAAGTATTTGGAGCCGACAAACAAATGGAGGGGAGCGGAACCACTTCCTGTGAGGCATTCCATATCGGTTGTTCACCAAAGGCAGGCCTGATGCCGGGTATGAAAGTACAACCATCGTTGGCGCCGGAACCAAAGTCTAAGATCAGTTCAGCGTTGTCTTTGCTCACCTACATCCGAGTCTTTGATCTCAGGCCTCCTCCTGAATGAAGTGGTTTCTACTTTATATGCCTGACGGTCCTGCCAAGGAAGGCACTGATCGTCCTCCGGTTCGGCGTTGAAGCCGCGTCGGAGGTAAAGTAATTGACTATGTACGTGGACTTGAAACGTTGAACGAAGGTTCTGAGCTGTGGGATACAGAGCTCTCCGGGTGGGTTTGGATATCAATCCAATTCTGAGCAGATGCGTGAATCATGTCCAAAATCCAGACCGAGTACGACACCACATTGGGACGACCGATCTAGGAAAAATCATGGTCAACGTATGTACTTGCTGGAGGAGGGCCGTGGCGTTACCCGGCAGAACTCGCACTTATGTGCTTTTTAAAATATGTTGAGATCGAACTTGCCAAGTACCATAATCATATGGTCTTTGACATTTGTAGCATGTACAACACATCCTGCGTATGATAGCAATTTCTGACATTTCCCGTCGGATCCGGCCTCGTGGTCGAGCAAGATATAAGGCTCCAACCATGTCCATTTTTAAATGTTTTAAACAGTTAAAACCATTTCTTTTTCCATTTAGTTTGCGGACCTGGGTAAACGATAAATGGATAGTAAACAAACAGTTTAAACGGTTGCAAACTCCCAGCCATTTTTGACGGCCTGTCATCACCAGCCCAGTTAAATAGGAGGCTGCGGAGAGCAATGTTTGTAGTCAGATACAGGCACGGTGTGAAATTAAGGACCCACCTACCAAGCGGCGCTCATGCGGCGGGATAGCGGGATGTGTCCAATTTGGACAGGGGTTGATGGTCGGCGGAGACCTCCGCCTTTTGGCGCGCCACGGCCAACTAGCAAAAAATTGTGGGTTATTGTCGAAGCCACCCACTATCCCGTTGCTATAAGGTAGTTTTGAACCATAATAATTGGCCTCTACTCCCACTGCAAAGCTGTAATTGAACACCCCGCCAAAAACACCGTTTAAAAACAGTTTAAACGGTTTTTAAACGGTTTGTCATCGTTTCCGTTTGGTTTAGGCCAACCCGCAAACGGAAACGAAATGGCAAGGGGGTGCCGGGCCGTGAATGCCGGACCGGGTGCTGGTTGGTTGGTCCGGCCGTCGAGTCGATTTTTTTTTTTCCCCTACCAAAAGTTTTTCGGGCTGGGAAATGGTCTGTTTCATGCGGGGCCCCTTATACATGTGTTCTATACCTTCATGCAATGCTCTAAAACCCTTCGTATGCCGAATATAATGTCCTAGAGATCGAATTTGGTCGACGACTTCCATATTGGGTAAGACCATATCAAACACAAATAACTGACAAATCACGTGGACTGTGTGGGCGGCCATTCCCCATGTGTCGCTTCGTCCTCAAAAACAAGGACGGTGTCGCAGTCAACTTCACTGCTTCTCACGGTTGCCCGAATTTTGTCAAGAAATTTCACTACGGCGTTGCTGAAAAGTCGACCAACAGGTCGCCATGCTCCAGCGTTCCACTTCAATGTCCTGCATGTGAAAGGAAGGAGCCCGCGGTGTGGCGTTACAATCTGAAGTATCATCTTTTAGACTCTCATCCGAGCATCTCACCTTCAAAATACAAGCATCTATGGGAGCTCAGCGAATCCGAAACGGCATCTATGCGCTCTGTGTGGGAAAAACTCAAGGAACCGCCGAAAAAGAAGTCTGCAAAAAAACTCAAACCGACCTTGAAGATCTCGGCTGCCCATAGTTCCAAGTTTGCGCTCGTGTAGGTACCTCATTTATTAAGATTTTCTTCTTCTCACATTTTTTTGCCCATTGCCTAGCCCGGATCGCGCTAAACCCATCGACAATTCTGACTCCGACTCTGACGATGTGTCACCAATTCCATCTGACGATGACGAGGGGTCAGGATCCATTCAACCCGGGGCGGATGCATCTGAGGAGCTGCCACATGCCCCCGAGCGCGGTTCTCCATCACCGTATTTCCCTGAGCCGGGTTCGATTCAACCCTGGGCGGACCACTCCGAGGAGCCGCCGCGTGCACCCGAGCACCGCTCTCCATCACCGCTTGAGTATCTCGACGAACCTGTCGTGCTTCCGAGTACGACCGCGCAGGTAGAAACCTCAGGGGCCGACCAAGGCACCGCTTCAGTGGATATTGAACCAGATGCCGAGGTGAGTGTTACCGCTATGTCAAACGTGATTAGTAATTTTTGTCCGACTTTTAACAGAATGACCTTGACGATGAAACCCACGAGACTCGGACAGACACGGCAGGCACTATCAGCTCTGGCGCTCACATTCATCCGGTCTTCGCGACCACTGGGATCACGAGTTCAGCGAACACGAGACGTTCCACCCGTAAACACAAGGAGCGTGACGATGTGGTGGACCTCTCTGCAGCTCTCGCTGTGTGTCTCTGTGGCAATTTCGCGGCGCCGACTGATCCTTCAAATCATCCAAACTTGGCGTGCTGCAAAATTGAGTCCTGTGAAACAAAATGGGTAAGATCACATCTCCTTTTTTCTGGTCTTTATTTAATTTATTTCAGTATCATCTTGCCTGCTTGGAGCTAGGTAATGTTCCGGAAAATTGGGTCTGTGAAGCTGGCCTATCTGCTGGTGGTCGTGGAACGAAGCGCCGTCGGGGTGTGCGGTGGTGTGTTGTAATCGTTACAAGTCTACAAAAAAAATCATAGAAGACATCATATGCTATTTAGTCATCCCAGCATGGTAAACAACATGTTTAGTATGGTTGGAAACCCATCGTCGAACGTTTCCGAACCGTTTTGTTGCGGGTGAAGTGACACGTGAATTCCTACCTTATTTGGACATCACGTGGTATGACGTGGTTGGTTGGTTCCCCCCTCGACCCCGAAAATAAAAGTCCGGCCTATGTTCCGCGTTTCACAAAGTTTGACCCCCTTGCGAAATGGTTGGAGCCTTAGCAAGATACTCAGCATTGTCCGGAAACCGATCAGCAGCGCCGGCATACAGACAGCAAGCAGGCTGCGCAGCTCGCTAGTCTGTAGTTAAGCGCGCGATCATGTATGCGTGGCGTCGTTATTATGTAATCGTCGGAGTTTAAATTATTTACTACCACCACTGAACCTTCCAGCACCTCTGATCACAAACTTCAAAAGAGAAAGTTTCTTCAAGGCTCATTTCCAACCGACCTTCGTTCTCCCAACAGTGACTGTGGTTTTCTTTTCACGAGAATCAGTATCTCGGCTGTCTCCGCATGCCGGGTCATCAAAATGCGGCATCGCGCTCCTCCAGCCTTCGACCTGACTATTGGTAGGAGGAATTACTCATTTCGTGTCTCTGAACCTGGATCTTGAGGTAAGAGGCGAAAATGTGCGTCGCTGCGTCCTTGCCACGGCAGAAGATTTTTTGTGATTTGTAACAACGAGGCCAGTGATCATTCAATCAACCTTACTATCACGCGCTGGGAACCTGGGCACCTTAAGGGTTTTGACCCGTTAACAACTCCCTCGAGGGACCTTTTGAACATCTGAAAGTGTTAGATGGTAGGCGCGCATCCTGGGAACAAATTGAGCCTATTTGGGGCGTATTTGGGGACATTTTGAAGGTGTGGTGAATTTAGTTCGGGCGAAACTCCCGAAAGGGCAATTATGGGGAACCTGGGCACCCATGCAAATTCATTGTTGCCAGCTCATTTAATGCCTTTATGCTGTTTTATGATGTTCAGGGGATAAAACTACAGTATTGCAGATGCCAAAAGAGTACGTCGGACCTAGAAAAATGGTAGAACTGAGTACTTACGATGCCAAGCGCGTGCGACAGGATCCATACCGCTGACTGCTGCGCAACAGTGAGAGGACATAGTCGCCCAAAATAAGCTTCAAACAGCTTCATAATAAGTAGATGGACATACTTGGCCCAGGGATCCACTCCTGAGTCGAACTGTCGAGAACCCGGCATTTAGACATTGGTACTAGAGAAAATCGGCTGATTTGGTACATGGTTGATGCTGAGAGAGACATAAAACAGATAGAATAGTAGTCGAACTTCGAACCTGAAGCCTTATACATCATAATAGACTATGTGAAGCTCTAGATCGATAGGGCCAAAAGGTTGTTTGATATGGAGGTCGCGGCGGTGAGGTATTTGAGGGCACATCATGTTTATCCTGGAGGTTTTATAAGGGGAAAAGCGAATTTCCGGAAGCCCTTGATGCAGGTGATGAGCGCGAGATTTTTGCGGTTAGAACGAACCCCAAAACTTGTGGATCGACCCAGGAATGGTGGAGAAACAGGTGAAATGGCCTCTCGGCATTAAGAAAATGATGTTCTCACCCTCCGGCCCGCGATCAAACGAGGCACAGCTTTCGATCAACGCAACATTCCGCCTCAAAATTTGGCATAGATGGGCGTCAGGGGTCGTAGTCCCTCCCCCAAGTCAAAGTTGTTAACATTTGGTACTATTCATGCATATATTTGGCAAGTGCCCAGGTTCCGGCGTCGGGGAGGTGGCTGTGTGATTTCTAAGCAGGAGAGATCGAGCAAGGAAAAGAAATGAGAACAAGGGAAGTAAAATAATGGTCAGTAATTTGATCAGGGCATTGAAAAATACACGTACCTCCCCCTCCAAGTGCCGCCCTCCGAATCGGTGCTTTCACCATCGTATTCGTACTGCATCGGACCCGGCGACGGCGTCGTGTGCGTCAAGGTGCAGCTTGAGGCCCTCGACGAGGTGCTGATCGAGGCCGCAACACGTACGTTAGATTCCTGAACGATGATTCTGGAACGATGCCCAGTGCCACTGTTCAGGTACCATCTTTGTTGTTTCGATACGATGGAAGCAGCGCTGGACCACGCAAGCCAAATTTGGCAGCTCCCGCGTCAAACACTGCGAGGAACCAAAATGACAGACATAACAAGTTGCAAAATGATGTTGATCGTTGCGACTCGTCGACAGATGGCGTGGACGAACATGTGTGTCGACCGCTCGGTCTACCTTCACCTGCCGAAGCGTGGGAACCTTCGACGTTAGATATGAGGACCCGGTCAGGAATAAGAAGACCGTGTGGGGCAAGGAATCACCGTGGTCCATGAGAGATTGCACCTGATTCTTCACAGGCAATTTTCAAGGGTTCCGCATCTAAACAGTTCGAGTAGGAATGCCTTCATAATTGTTGCACACTTGCGAAAAAGACCGGGACATCCGAAACGACATAAATTACCAGAACTAGCAATCCAGAGCAGAGCGACAGGCCTTGGAAAACGCCTAGGACGACCAAATTTGACGAGCATTGAGTGCGCGCAAGAGAAATATACATATGGAAGCCGGAGACAGCCGAAATGTGAGAAGATAAATAAATACCACCTAGAACCCTTAGGCTTCGTAACGCTATGAGAAATCTTCACTGCATTCCGACGTCATCTAGACTCAGCATCTTAGCTGTGTTTCGCCATGTTCAGGTCAGCCTAGATGGCTAGACGGAGTCTCCTTATACACCTAGCCAGCGCCTGAGTTGACTGAATTTAGGTGGCGTCGGAAGGCAGTGCTTCACGTCAGCTACGCAGAAGTCCCAGAAGAAAATAACTCACGTAATGAAGGCCTGGGGCCCGCAGCTGAATGAAATGTGAGTGATC
This sequence comes from Mycena vulgaris, assembly GCA_029204335.1. Taxonomy (NCBI): domain Eukaryota; kingdom Fungi; phylum Basidiomycota; class Agaricomycetes; order Agaricales; family Mycenaceae; genus Mycena; species Mycena vulgaris. Next base: position 12,662 of record JARGYA010000501.1, read on the forward strand.
TACAACGGGAATGAAGAATGGATAAAACTCCACTAACTTGGCACCGGCCCCTACGGGTAGCCCTGGTGGAAGACAGAGGGTTCTTTCCACCGGGGACCGGGGCGCATCGAACTGATCACTGACAGGTCTGCGTTCCGAGGCGTACGATGTTTTTCGACCGCTGTCCATGTCCGTGCATACAAACTTGCTATAATCGCCCAGAACAACACGACAGAAGGGGACTTGAAGTAGAGCCATGGGGCAAAACATAGTCTCGACGGCCCCACATTGACAGATGTCGACCCATGTAGCTGATGCGATTTTTCTTTCTTGTGCAGTACATTGTAACGCGCATAACAAACCTTTCGTCGAAGAGACCACGCCTGCATTCCCAAGTTGCTACCCATCACTCAATTTCTCGCTTGACAAAATCTCGGGCCGTGGCGGAGACGCTCGCCTAAGCAACAGGTCCATCACGAGAGACGCTACGAGATATCCTCGCATCAGCTACGCCAAAGTGGCAGAGAAAAATAACTCACGCAATGAAGGACTGCGGCACGCAGCTGTTGAGATGTTAGCGATCTACGTCAAACGCGCGGGAACGAATAGATAAAGATCCACGAACCCGGCGCCGGCCAAGCTACTGCAAGTCCCTTGCTCCCCAAGGCTCTTCCCAGTGCCCGTTGGGCATCCAGGCGAGCAGAACGTGAATATAACAACTGAAACGGTCAGCTTCCGGATGCGGTAATGGTGCCTGTAAACGTACGATCACCGAGGTTGGCCTCCAAGCTGATCCAGCTACCAAGGGGAATATGGATACAGGAATCGAAGTTGCCTCTTCCTCTGGAATTGGTTGCATGAGACTCAGAGCGAGCGCACAGAAAATTTGCATGAAGACGTACGCAGCCTCATTGCTTGGAGGGGAGGAACTCGCCGGAAGGGGGTTGAAGGGACACCCACCAGTGTCGTGGAGCCGATAGTAGAAGTCGGGAACAGGGACACTATGGAAAACACACGTCAGCTAGTGAGTATCCAGAGAAAGATCGAGAAAGGTGGCTCACACAAAGAATGATCCGATGGTAGTACAGCTGAATGATGGAAGATTGCAGCTTTTATCAGCTGTGAGTCCCGAGGGGCCTATACAATCGGCGCCACAGAACGTGACAACGACGACTAGGGCTTGCGGTTAGCATGAGATTCAGGGACACGGGAGTATCATACGATTGCTCTGGCTAATCTCTATGGCATTCCAGGCATTAACGGCTGGGGCATTGATACACAAACCAAGGGAGCTGCCCCTTCCACTAGAATTTCATGATCAGACCTAGCAGAGAGAAAGTTTCATCTCAAGACGTACGCAGCTTCGTTACTGGGAGGGAATGAACTCGACGGAAGGGGGTTGAAGGTGCATGCTCCAGCGTTGTGGAACCGATAGTAGAAGGCGGGAACGGGGACACTAAGGAAATCACCCACCCGTCAGCTAGTGAATATCCGGAGAAAGATCGAGAAAGGTGGCCTACACAAAGAATGATCCGATGGTAGTACAGCTGAATGATGGAAGATTGCAGTTTGCATCGGCTGTAAGTCCCGAGGGGCCTATACAATCGGCACCACAGAACGTGACAACGACGACTAGGGCTTGCGATTAGCATAGGAATCAGGGACACGCGAACATCATACGATTGCTCTGGCTAATCTCTATGGCATTCCAGACGTTAACGGCTGGGGCATTGACACACGGGCCAAGGGAACCGGCCGCTCTGCAGTTTTAAATTTACACCATCAGAACGAGCTCCTCCCTATCTAAAAAGCTACTTACGCAGCAGTGCCCGTTGGAGGGGAGGTATTCGCCGGAAGAGAGGCGTGGTTACATCCACCATTGTTGTAGAACCGATAGAGGAAGTCAGATGCCATTGAGGGCTGAACAAAGCCTGCGATGAGGGAAAAGGCGAGCAGAGACAGCATGGCTGGGATGGGGGCTCCGAAGAGACTCAAGCTGTCGATGCAATTGTTAAGTCAAGATATACATTGGGGAACGCCAATAGAAACACACTGAATGTCAAGAATACTGATCGAGGCCGCAACACGCTCGAAAATGTACGTTGGATTCCTGACGTTCTGGAACGATGCCCGGTGTCGCTGTTCAGGCACCATCTTTGCTGTTCCGATACGAAGGAAGCAGTGCTGGACCACCCAAACCAACTATAATTGTATTCGACAGGTGCCGCGTCAGACACTGCGAAGAACCAAAATGACAGATGTAACAAGTTGAACAATGATGTTGATCGTTCCGACATTCAGACAGATGGCGTGGACGAACATGTTTGTCGACCGCTGCACATAGACTCGCCACTCCCGCCCCTTGTGCCGCGCGGGCCTCACGGGTCTTGCAATGCAGGCCCGCCGATACATAGCATACGCAGGGCCCACGAACAAGAGCAAGGTATTGGGTCGCACAGGCGGTCTAGTGAGGAGCGCAATGGCACGAATACATAAAATCAATATGCATCCCGCCGGATAGAAGGTGCGCACGCGCTCCCAGATACTGCTCTACGGCATTTTCACGCCAATCATGTTAGAGCTGTGGGGGCCGCTTGACCTCCGCCGCGCGCCCCGTACCAGAACGCCATCCTCGCCACATCTCGTGCGCAGCCCGCCCAGCATGCACAGCGCAGCGCACCCAGCCTCACTGCGCACTTCCCGCCCGTCGCCCGCTGCAAAATCGGGATGGACGCCGCCACACAACCCCTTCACAAGCCCCGCATTGCAGACGCGGATACGGGCAGGTCGCCCAACCGACGCGCACACCCAGTCTCAGTACACGCGGAAAGAAACTCAACGATGGTATCCCGAGTGGCGGGCATGGCGCGCACGCCGGACACGCGCCCCACAGCCCGGGTTTGCGCGGAACGGGTCACGTTTCTCTGGGCAGCCGACGGAGCGCCGACATCACGAGAATGACGCGCGCGTTAGAGCGCGTACCCCATCCCACACAGCGACGCAGCACCGCCCTTGGACTGCCGCGGTGCACGACATCCCTTGCGCGGCGTCGCAAGCCGCCGTTGAGGGCGACGTCCACGCGCCCACAAGCCTCCATTACACACGCGCTGACACGGGAGTTCTCCTCGTACACATGAACGCCCGCGCTCCTGACACAGACACAATGCCCTAATAGTCGATGCCATCCCGGGGCACGCCGAGCAAGGCGTGGTACTCGGCCGCGCAAGATTTGCGTAGGACGAGCGAACTCTCTCCGCACAGACGACGGCTTAAGAGACACCGTGAATGCCCGCGACCGCACGCCGCGGATGAGGACGAGGGGAACCGGGGGGAAAAAGAGCGCGCGCGCCCCACGGTATGACGCTGCGAATAATGCGAGCGGGGGTGACGGAGACACGGACCTTTAATCTGAGTTGGAGTACTGCACTTTTGGTGACCGCAGGCAGTTCGGGGTTGTCGGAGAGCATCCACGACGAGGATCGGTGTGTGCGAGGCTGTGCGGCTGGAATTCGAAGGCGCATGGCGACGGAGTGGTGATAAAAAGAAGAACGCACGCAGATCGCTATCGATGGCCCCAAGCCCGTCCTCAAGCTCAAGATCTAGATGTCATCTCACGATTCCTATCTCTAGATCCGCGCACCCTTCCAGTACTCGCTGTTCCCGCACGGTAGACAACGCCGCAATCTTTGAGGACGAAGCCTGTGCATCCACCTCAGCACTCAAGGAAGGCTCGGGCGGGCTGGATCGGGATTCAGAGCGAAGAACAGGCGCAAGTGAGGGTGGCGGGGCGTTCGCCATCGTGAGCGTCGCGCGGGCTAGTTCAGGCCTGCGATTGGAGCTTGGATGCGACGAGCGGGCAAGGGAGTCAGGAAGAGATGCCGCTTGGATGCCGCGAGACTTACGGATTTCCTTTTCAGGCCTCGGGTCAAGTCGGACCGGTCGGACCATTCGGCCTAGGGCCTTGGACAGGCCGATCCGTGGAATCTTGGTGGTGGGCAATACATTGAGTTTTGATCTTGTTCCCACGCTGAGTTAGCACCGCCACCGGTGCTCGGAATTGACCCCGATCTCGCGGACACGTTTTTGGAGGTTAGATGGCCCTCAATTAATTCGTACCATTGGGAAGAATAGTTCCAAATGGCGGGCGGCATGTTGCCTTCAGGCTATTTCTTCCAATTTCAGCAAATATGTGAGTCGCGGCCGATTTCGGCCGCCAAATATGATCTGATAGGGCTGGAAAGGCGAAATCGAAAAAAATGGCCTGAAGGGGACATGCAAGGAGGTATTGCAAAGAGGGTTTATCAAGTGACTTAGACCGAACTCGGGGATCTGAGCTCAAAAAGATTTTCGCCCCGGCACACGTCCCATCATTTTGTGCCTATTTTGAACACGGCTCACCCTCTGATTGTTACATGGGCTTCTCCCACCGACGTATAATCCACATATTTTTTGTCTGGGGTGGTCTATGACACGATTTGACCCTTATTCACTTCAAATTCTACCCTACATCTGCCTTTACAATTGACCTGGTTGGCGGTAGGCCGCAGAGGCCGGTTCTTTGATGCACGAAGTGTCCAATATTACATGTCGCTCAGAGCAGAAAATAATCTAGATCTTTGGAACTATGGTCTCCACTATCCAAGGAATAACTTTGCTTCCAAACGTTTCCGACCCACACAGAAATGTGTGGATAGCACCGCGAACAAGTCGTGGGTCACCCGAATTGATCGAGTTCCAATTGATCTTGCACGTGGTCATCACGGCGGATCAATTGGGATTGCCCACCACCAAGGTCCGTGGATGTGGGGATCGGCAATGCAGCGCCAAATTCAAACTCCGACTTTGGCTCAAGCGATGGTCAGTGGAAATTGTGAGCCATTCATCCACATTGAAGGCTACTTTTTGCGGGGAAAAGTGAATGTAATTGCTCTCGCAGCAGCTTCTATTGGGCCCTTTTTCAATATATTGTCCTCATTTTGAGAACCACCTGTTTTCGGACACAAAATGGCTGACCGCATGTGAAGGGAGAGGAAATCGAGAAATCAGCCCAATAGAACATATTCAGAAGGTCCTAATACATGGATCTGGATATTCAAATCATCTCATTATGCTACCTGTGGCGCACAAAAGTTTGGTGGCAGGTCGTCCGGCACAAATCAATATATCCAGATTCATGCTGTTTCAGCGCTGAAAAATGTATTCAAGCCCTTCCAAGGACATTAAATGTTGGATTAATATATATTTCAGCTTAGTTCCAGACGTCACAGAGCCTTCACAGTGAAAAACTAGTAGACATAGCGGTGAACCTTCCAAATGCGGCAATACCATCTTTTGCATCACTGATTTCCGGCAGGGTTGCCGATCCCCAGTGGATGGATCTGGATGGATCATCACGTGCATGGATGGATTGGTAATGGACGCGATCCATTGGATCCTTCTTTCATACCACCACCACGACGCGCCGGGGGCCAGCCTCGACGCGGTAGATACCCTCTATACCCTATATCCACTGTTAATACCATCTAATATGTCCCAAACACCCCTTCACGACCGCACGAATACCTTTGGGCTGCCCACACCGCCGAGACCCGAACTCCCAGCTTTAAGTTTTAACTCCCAATTCACCGCGACGAACTTCTTTTCGAGCAACGAGAACACGACGGAGAGTCCCGCAACCGTTGAACCCCCCAGGAAGAGACGGAAGGTGGCATCGGACGAACCGTTTAGCAACAAGTCAGATACGGAGGTATGGGAGCTGTCGGATGAGGATATCATTGGTGCGTTCGCTGCCTTCAACTTGTGCTTGATTTATAAATGATATTTTGCAGAGAAACAATTCGCTCGATGCACCTCAGACGACGCGATGTATGATCGTTGGAATAATGCATGTTTTTTGAAGATTTCGATTATTTGAGCGATGGAGACACCCATCCAACCCACTATGGGCAGTGATAGCACTGGCAGAAATAGACCATTGTACATGTATATCATATTTGTGGAGAAACAGGAGTCATCCGCTGGACGCATCCATTGGATTGATGGATAGGGGTGGATCCGATCAATGGATGATGGATCGTCCATGGACAGTCCAAGTCAGGCCCTAATTCGGCCTCTCTCCATCTGACTTCCACATCGTTTTCTCTGAGGTGTCTGGTTCCTCGTAGGGAACCAGATATCACGGTCCAGGACTATTTTCGAGGTGTTAAATTCCTAGGCGGGCGTCATCTTGCACAAGAACTAGCCCCTCTTGGCTCCAATCTCACTTGCGTCGAATTTACTCCTCTTTGACCTCGTTTTCTTTACGTCTGATTCATCACGGACCTTTTTCCTCGGTCTCCCCCAGCTTCTCTCAGTGGTATGTATCTCAGATTTCTGAGCTCTGATCGCGCCTGCATCCGCTCTTCCCCCAGCGGCCACGTCATCACTACAGGCGAACTGCGTTAAAGATATGGGGTCTACACCACAGATGCTTCCCGCCCCTGCCAACGACCTATTTCTCTCCAACTCGTGAATCTTGAAGTCCTTGTATTGTCATTCAAGTACTGTCTGGCAAGTTCCATCTGGCAGGATCCATCCCACTCGCCAACGCCAAGCCACATTGGTGCAAATGGTTCAAGTATGGTGTACCACCCACCGCCGCACTCGCCGACGTCGTTCCAGCGTCAACGTCGCTCCAGCAGCAAGACGTGTTCCCGAAATACAGCGATGCCATTTTGTCCGTGATATGTCTTGTGCGCTAATTCCTACTGAAATGTTCACTTACTCAGGTACGCACACAGGATATGGTGTTGGGTGTGGTGTACGGTGCATCCCTGTGTATACCTCAAAATTTTACAGTGTCAGTAGTAGGATTCGACTCCCCGCCCCCGGAATAATGCGCGCCTTTTCGGTCAAGCGTCATTCTAAATCACCGTGGGATGGATTCAACATACTGAGGTACACAGAATATTCACTCGGATGTGATGCACGGCGGACGGCTGCAGTATATTCTCGATGAACTTCGGGCGCGCTTCAAAGTTCATGGTCCTTAGGATTCCGTGCCCTTCCAGCGCGCCTGAGAAATGGACTCAGGTGCTGCGTTGCAAGCAATGAACCTCACCCTCGATGCGGGGCCTGCGTGGTGTGTGCTTCCTTTTCATTCACTTGGACTGGTTTGACCAGACAACCCATTGTTTCGTTTGGACTAAGCTGAGCAGCGGAACGCCACATAGGCTCGAAATCGGCCTGTCGCGTCAAAAGTGATACTTATCAACAGTATCACTTTTGATACGACAGAGGGTCACCGGTCTAGGTCTGATAGTCCATAGTTTTGGCCCACGCGTTGCTGACATGTGTGGACACGACATGAGTCCCACGTGGGAATCTGCAGCTGACTTGCCTTCACTCCTACCACGACGATAGCCGAGAGTGTCTTCAGCATTCAAGAGCTCTGCTACCATAACGCGCAACAGATCGAGCACAATCCCCTGGGTCCTTCTGCCACGGCTATGAATTCCCTCGCCCTCGTCTGCCAGACAATGGGTATCGCTGCCCAATCCCAGATTTTCCCCCACGTTATCCTCGATCCACACGACCTAACCGAGGATCCATGCGCACCGAGCTCGCCCTGGCCGTCATGGCGATGTGACTCTCCGACGTCCTAACGACTTCACCTCGCCTCGTGTCATTCATTCGGCGTCTCACCCTCCTCGTAACCCCTACGATCCTCCAATTGCTGACGACCATACAGCTCCCAGGCTTGCAACAGCTCAGTGTTAGACTCGCGGTGATGAAATCAAGAGGCCTGCTCGTGTTGACGTCTCATATCTGTGCGTATTTTGGCTGGACCAGGTTAAACGGAGCTCAAAACAATTTTTCAGAATGCCTTCATGAATGCTCGAACTCGTTACGTTGCTCTTGAATCTGCCTCATTCGATACGCACTCGCGTCTGTCCTCGCTTCATCTTCGACTTGCACTCCAAATGATTTCACAATATTTTACCTGATATCTCTACCAAAATGCAAGATACTGCCACAAGTCACTTGATTCGCATATCCATGTGGGCGTTCGATTCTGAGTCCCTGGCCCATTCTCCCGGCTGCGATGTACTGTTCCTACAGCGCCGTCGTCATCGCTACAAGCGGTTTTCTCTGTACGGATGGACCGCTTTCGCTCAACTGCCCCATGTCCAAGTAGCTCCCGTGAGGGACACTGCCAATCTACGCTGAAGGATGGGCCGACTCGGATGGGGATGTCAATCGGTTCAGCCGAAGGCACGACGAGGTTCCCTCCCCTTCAGGCTGCAGCATCAGGTTGAAGCGGCGAGCTCGGCGTCCAGTACCAACGTCCAGATAATGACGAAACTACTTGAGCACTGCAGACCTGACTGGTATCCAACACGCTCCATCATTGTGGGATACAAGACCTGGCCATCTCGATTGGTTAGAAATTAATCAAAGCGTTGTCACACAGAATAAATCGCCTCACAATTGACCGCTGTGAAAGACACCGGCGAGCAGATCGGCACTGGTCCCTGAAGTGCAATTTTACCTGAAATCGAATACATGGGATGACACTGAGAGCAACGGAGAGCGCGGAAGTCCAGAAAATGTTACCTCAACCTCGGGTGGGTGAGGGCTCGTTCCCATAACTCACTCTCAGTATTCATTCCTCCAACTACGCACGTCTGAACCGGGTGCGCTAGCTGGAGGATGTTCGCACCAGAATCCCGGGAACTTACCCAGGTACGCACACAAGATATCTACGAGGCTCCGCTTTCTCCTGTACCGTGGAGTATTGCATCGTCCTGCGCCCGGATTCAAAACATGGCTACAGGTCCTTAAATTTGTGCCCTGGAGCGTACCCGGGGCTCACGCCCTTTAGTTTGAGTGGCGCATTTAACTTGCGTGCCGTGCAAAGCTCGCAAGAGATCCTTCGGCAGCAAGACAGATCTTACTGTGCCCGGATCGTCACTTGTGCAAGTGTTCGTATGTCCTCCATTGAACTTCATCCGATTTACCCTGCTGCGTAGTGTTGTCAAAGTTCGGTTCGGGAAATCGGTTCGAACCCCGGACCGGACCGAACTGAACGCGAAGTTCAGGTTCAGGTTCGTCAAATTTCCGAGCCTGAACGCGAAGTTCAGTTCTGGGTTCGGGCGAGACTGATTTTTTCTTGAACGCGTCCGAACGCCGAACCCGACGTTGCGATTTTTGTTCCGAATAGACCCGATTCGTGGTCCAAATGGGTCAACTGGCGTCTCGGATGGCGTCTAACTCGTGTGATCAACGGTGCTTAAATTTATTCCTCCCACATGCCGTCAAGTCCGCTCCGAAAAGTGAACACGCCGCAGGTCGGCGTTGCCGCGGAACACATTGCAAATTGCATTGAGTGGGACGTACGCTCTTTTGATGTTTCTCGCCATCGATTTTCTTCATTTACTACAGTAATTTAATCAGTTGGGCGCCAAGAAAGTTCGGTTCTGCGTTCGAACGCGGTCGAACGCCGAACCGAACGCGCTGAACCTGAACCTAGGGTTCAACGTTCAGGTTCAAGGTTCGGGCACCTGCCCGAAACGAACGGAAGTTCAAGTTCGGGGTTAGGAAAAAGAGGCCCGAACCTGAACCGGACAACACTGCTGCTGCGTATATTCGAGGCAGGAGATGGTAGATCTCGTTATCAGACCCACTGTCAACGGCACGTGCCGTGATGGGGGGGGCAATTATTTGGCCTCCCATCAAACATCACTCGAACTGCGAGGCGCACGAAATAATTCTACTTGAGAGCCTATCTGAGAATGCTGTGTCTACATGACGTAACTCTAACATAAACGAACCACGGCAAAGGGTGCGTCGATCTGGCGTAGAGTCTATGGACCCCCCCTGGCTACGCGGGTAGACATATGTAGACACGTGTATACACACGTAGACGAACCGCCGCTCACCTGTGTCTACAGGGGGCCATAACACAGTGAAGCATCGCCTGCCGGCGGCCGTTGGGAGAAATACAACATATCCTGTTGTAAATATATATGAACACCGACTTGGAAACTCCGCGTCAAAAGATACATCCAGACCCGCGTTGTTTACATCTGTCGACGCGATATCGTGACCCTATTTCCACGTGACGTGCCACTTCTCAAGTTTCTCTTCGCTTCCCACCACCATGGCCGACAACGTCTTCAGCATCCAAGAACTCTGCGACGAGATCGCCTACCACATGGCGCACCATCCATCTCCACCCTCCACCACTGATATGAACTCCCTCGCCCTCGTCTCTCATGCCCTCTGCGGATCCGCCCAAGCGCAGATTTTTCGCCACGTTATCCTCGATCCACACCTCCTGTACACTGTGAATTATTCCCTCGGACGGGTTACTGCAGCTTTGGGTCGCCTATCTGCCATCCTCTCAACTTCACCGCACCTCCTGCGATATATTCGTTGGCTCAGCATTCGTGCAGCGCCCGAGATCCTTACACCACTATCTGCCATACGGTTCCCCGTCCTAGCCAAACTCCGGCTCAGTTTCTTCGATATGGAAGTCCACGATGCTGATACATTCAGGTTAACCCGGGATCTCATTGGATTACCTTCGATGCGCGAGGTGCAGATCTACGCGCTGGGCCGGCCCCACAAGACACTCACCGTGGATCATTTCACACTATTATTTGAGACGTGCACGCGACGTTTGGACTCCCTCACCTTCGATTGTAGTTTCCCGTCCAACCTTAACGACTCTGGCGTACCTCGTCCCCGAGAAGGAGTTGCTCAGATCAAAAGACTGACTCTGTACAATACAAATAAATTCGAACATTGGGCAATGTCTCCCTCCTTCCCGTTCGATTTCAGCCACCTTGTCGATGTCGAGATCGAGTCTCGATCGGGGGCCACAAACTCAGCCGTGCTGCAGTTCTTGGCCTCCGCCCGCTTGACCATCACTCGGCTGCGGTTCTCAGGTGCTAAATCCACTTTCCAATTCATGGTCCTCCCACTGATTTAGCCTCTGTAGATATTCCTTCAAGGATCAAGCTTTCCGACTTTCCAGCCCTGTCATGTCTTGAACTGCATATTTCCGCATTGCATGTAATGGGCACGCTCACGCCCACCAATCGCATAGAGACGTTTGTCATTTATGGCGACGCCCTCTTTTTCAGCGACGAGGGTGTCTGCTCCTCGATAGAGAACGTCCTTTCTTATTCCTCGATGCCAAGCATCCAACAAGTAGAGATCCAGGTCAAGGGGCCGCGGCGGGCGGGTTTTACATGCGCGTCACTTATAGGATATTTCCCGCGACTACAGGCCGCAGGCTCCCTCATCGTAACGGATCGTCAATGTGCCAATATTTTAATTTCGCCCTATATCTCGGAAATTGATACCGAGCCACAGATGAGCAGCGTTACATATAATCAGACAGTGCAGGGGAGGCGTTACTCTCCTAGTACCGGAATCTTCGTCGTCCCCCGCAGATGTACACCGCCATTTTGTCGCCGTCTCCTTTCATTCTGTATTATCGTTCATTGTATTTCCTTCGAATACATCCGAAATGAATCTCCCCTATTTCTCCGCATTCAAAACATATGTATAGGTTGATAGTAAAATCCAAGGCTTACATTGACTTACCAGAGTCGGGGACTAGCTCTGAGGTTAGTGGCTATTGTACACGTGTAATCCGCAGCTCTGTCATCCATCCACAGATTCAATAAGTTGAATAACGCATAGTTGCAATATAGTCTCTACGCGAAGGACGGTCTGTCGGTAGCCTAAAATATTGAGTTGGCCATTATTGTACACGTGTAATTCGCAGCTCTGTCATCCGGCATATCCCATGGGAGGTGAGGGATTCGGATCCACGTGGTCCACGGTCCACCTCCACGTCCTCAGATTTCCATCGCTCGCCTGCCGTGCAATTGGGTAGATTGCAGAAGTGAGATTTGAACCACCGAACTCGGTAACATGGCCAGATTAACAGCAACCACGTAACATACCAGTACACTAACCGACTGTTAAGGATATCCAAAATATTGCCATCAAGTGAGCATCGTCGGTGTGGTGCCGCCCGCGTGGATCTCAACCTTGGGCTTGAGCACCGCGGCGTAGTCGACGCGGCCGGAGGGCAGGGTCGGGAAGGAGATCTGGTGCCAGTAGCCGACGTCAATGATCGTGTAGGGGAGGTAGAGCCGCCGTATGAGCTGGTACACTTCTTCTTTCTGCGGAGGAGGTGTGTGAGCGGGATATTATTGGGACAGATCGGTAGAATACGCACGCTGTCTCGCAGTGCCATCACACCCCCCGGTGGGGCGACCGTGGTAAACGCACAGGGAACGAAACGCTTCACGCCCGCTTGCTTCGCCGCCGTCGCAAGACTCAGCTGAGCGAGCTGGCTCGTCGCGTCGATTGCGCTGATGAGCACATCAATCCCAGCGAGGCTTTCAACCAAGGCCTCGATTGGGCCCCCGATGTCGACGATGCGAAGCTTCACACCACGCTCTGCGAGTTTCTTGACGCCTGGCTTTTCTGCTGAGGATGGGCGAACGAGCGCCTCCACAGCCTGCGCGTGAGACGATCAGATTGGGGTAATGTCGAGACACGAGGCGAGGGCTCGGGGAAGCCTGACGTACGAACGAGGCGGGGTCCTCTAGCAAACGGCTGCAAACCTTCCAGGATAGATCCACCGGTCTCTCCAGTAGCGCCGAGGAGGAGGACTTTTTGTTGGCTCATGGTGCGGTGAGAAGGGAGACAAGCTTGCGTGTATTTAAGGTCCAGGTAATCCGAGTGACGTGATAAAAGGTGACGCGAATCTTAGATGTCCTAGATTCCGATCAATTTTACAGCCTTTTGCATCCTCCCGCTATTGTAAGCCCAGGAAAATCCCCCGCCTTAGCTCAGTTGGAAGAGCGCGACACTGATGGTTCCCTGAATATCTTGATGCCACCCGCTCGATCCGGGTAGGCGGGACTTTTTGTTGTTGTGCTTAGAACTTCGTTCAACTTTGGATATTCCGGCGGCGGGAATTGTCATTCCTTTGGTGTTCCCGTGTCAGACTCCGGAAACCCCGATTTTCTCGGTATACCTTTGTCAGCGTTGGTCAGCCATCGCTCGGAAGAACCCGATCTAGCACGTACCCCTGCCGAATTCTGCCGAGGCTCTTTGGACTTCTTCCCAATCGCCGCTTCCTAAGGATCAGCTCATAGCACACAGCCTCGGGAAGCCTCGAGTCTGAAGCAAGCTCTTTCCCTGGTCTTTACCTCTGGTAACCTCCTTTCCGGAATACCCAACGTGTAAATCCATACCAGGGCCTCGACGCGAGCTGATTCTTCCCACCCAGTGATGAGTCGCGAGTCATCTGGGCCAGCTGACCTCTCATTTCGGCCGCAGGTCATACGAGCTGCAATCCTCCGCATCCAACCTGTTTGTCCTGGAATCGCTTCCCTGGGGACTTTGCTGCACGTGGGGACTTTGCTGCGCGCCGCGCACGCACAGTTCTGCTACCCAACTGCACCTCTGGTATTGCCTCAGTACCGGTGTGCCCTCGAGGCCATCGGAATAAAAAGAAGGCCGGAACGCGTTCGGGACGAGCCCTTCCTGCCCCTGACACACTCTGACATTCGCAGCGGTGCACCATGCACGACACCCGGGTCCATCTCCCATATATTATGCTCTCTAAGTGAGGCAAATTCTGGGGTTGAAACTGAGTACTCACTGCCTTAACTCGTGAGCCCGAGAAACTAAATCTAACAGATGGAAAAAACAACTCCTCTCTGTTTCTCTAATCGGCCGCCGGAATTCGAACCCCGCCGCGCTGATGAGATCTCATTCTTTACGAAGGAGCGCACCGCTGCGCCATACACACCTGATTATGGCCCTCGTCCTGAGACTCAGTGAGTTGACTAAATTTGTGGCGAGCAAACCGGGAGAAGAAGAGAGCGTCCTGGACAAATATTCGGGTGCGGGAAGTCCAACCCCGTCTCCCCGCTGAAATTCGTTTAGCGCAAGGATGTATTTGATGCAGGTGTGCGCCATACACTACGCCGATGGCTTTCCCAGTCGATAGAAGGACTACCGTGCCAGTAATAGGGATGAACCATCATCAGGACACGTGGAGTTGAGAGTGGGATAAGCTTAGCGATTTGGACCGAGGAACACGAGCTGGTCGGTGCCTGATTTACAGAATAGATTCCAGCGAGGAAGATTTCCAAGCTGCACAGACAAAGCGAGGACGAAGCCAGCCGTGCGAAGCGGATCGACGCACAATCGCAGCAAGGACACCGAGCCAGAATCGACACACCCGAAGACGCGCATTCGATAAAATCACTGTCAGGCCGGCGGATCACATGTGCGTCTGCATCCAGTCTACGCGGCAGGCGAGGGGTGATTCAGAAGCGGGAAGGGAAGGGGGGATGTCACTCGCATTCGGTCGAGGGAGGATGTAAGATGGCGGGTCGGAGTCGGAGCCACCGCAGCGGGGTACGTACAGTACAGTACAGACACGCGCGGGGAGCGGCCGGAGATTGGATACACGCATCGAGTGGCTGCGCGGTTCGGAATCGGGGCAGCAGCGTGCAGGCGTGAGATCCGACGTACGATCGTTCCCGGTGCGGAGATCTAGCGTTGCTGGCGCAACGGCTTATAACGTAGGCGTGCGCGTCCAGTGTAGGGGGGTCAGAAGCGAGAAGAGAAGGAGGGAGGGCGGAATCCCATCCAGTTGAAGGTTAAGATGGCAGGGCTGAGTCGGAACCACGCGCCTTCTGGGGACATATTCCCCTCTCATCTTTTCCTCCGTAGGGCTTTACATCGCGTTATTCTTCCTCCCACTCTATGCAATGAGTGCGTAATCTCCCCGTTCCATGAGCCCAAAATCAACTGAACTCTACTCTCTAGTATTCAAAAGGGAGATGCACAAGAACAATTTGGGAATTTTCCTCTCAATCGTTCTCATGTACACCCTGTCGACTATCCATGTTGCTTGTCGCTGGCTCCTCATCAAGAATGCTTTCGTTGATCACACGAATACCCCTGAATCCACTGCGGTGTATCTGATCGAGCCACCTTTGTGGTTGACTGTCCTCTCGGCTGTGGTGCTCACGGTCAATACGCTCGCTGCGGATTGTGTACTGGTGAGATTCAAATCAACTATCCCCGGAACCCACGGCTAAGTCCTGTATTGAGATTTGAAGATGCTGGACAATATCGAATCGCAATTGGTTGATAGTACTCTTGCCCATCATCTGCACCTTGGTCGGAGCAGGTTGGTATCCCCTTGGCCGGAAATTTCGACACCGCCTGAACAATGACTTTCAGTTCTCGGATTCCGCAGTATTGCCGAACAGGCTGCATTTGTGATGAATCCCAACTTGGACAGGAATTCTTTTATCGACTTTGCAGCCCCATATTTCTCACTTTCCCTCGCAACGACATGCCTCGCGACAATCTTGATTATCTTGCGCATTATCACCATGACCGAGCCCACCACGTGGAGCCATGGGATACGGTCGTGTGGTAGAGATGATCGTGGAGTCTGCCATGCTGTACTCTGTGACTCTGATCATCTTTCTTCCCCTGCTGGTCACTGAATCGTCGAACGACGGGTATGCTCAGGCAGTTGTTGCTCAGATGACAGTGCATTTTTTGGCTATAAGTCAGATCACACCCTGACTCGCAGTTTGTAGGGAATAGCTCCATCGTTGAGTGTTGCACGCGTAACCTTTGGCCTCGCTCGGCCCGACGAAACGTGGCGGGGCCCGGACACATTCATGGATAGCTCGAGATCTACGTTCCCTAGAGCAAATATCTCGCTGTCCTGCATCCACCGGTTGGACTCGCCAGCCAACACCGATTCAAGAAAACCGGATCCTTTTGAACGCTGACAGAGTACATTACGCAACACAATCTCCCTTGGCTTGCTGATTATATCCCCCAGAACTATTGAGACGGGGAGTTTCAGGAGATGTGTTAATTTCTTTTCGCTGAGGATCCTCATATCTTCTCCGAATGCATTGAATACACGACTCTGATACTCCCCGAGACGACGCGCTGTCAACACTCCAAGTATTCATGTTGAAACCACTGGCTATGTTCAAAATGACACGGGTGAAAGATCTATCAATGGGAACCCAGGGACGACAGTCGAATGCCCGTTTATGTTGCGTGCACTCTGACCTCTCTGAAAGATGCCAATTACTGAGATATTCACCCATCCACGGGCACTGACTCTGTTTCATCGGCATGCGATACTGTGGTTGAGTCGTCGGGCCTGGAATTGAGTGAGAACAGTGAAAAATTCATCCGTGGGGAAGTACTCGTTTGCGTAGTGCTTAAAGAAAGTGGGAAACCCGCGAAACTTGAGTTCGGCGGCCGGAATATCAGACACTGGAGGGGAGGGATCTACTGGAGCTCCAGCAGAACCTGGTTTGTAGGTTAGTTGAGCCATGCATCTGGCAGACAGTGTTCGCACCCATGATAATTGTCGAGAGTGTCGAGAGAACGAGAAGCAAGCGGAAGAGACGCGCAGCCATTTCGATGCTGAGGGATATGTTGGGATTCTGCAATGTAAGGCTCTTTATGAGCATTTCCAATAGGCAGTAAGACTCTATTGCTCAAAGGCTGTTGAATTGAATGTACAGGTATGCATTCACCGACTAGAGCATCCTCTGGCTTGGGTGAATGCAAGTTCAGCAATGCGGGATCACACTGTTTTGCCAATATCAAAGCGGCAGATGAACAGACTTCATCATTTGATTGTACTGTCAAAACACAGAACAATTTCCGCGCAGCATACGAACTGACATAAATACGCCGTTTGTGCGGGCCATATCCCCTCTCCGGGTCTAATTAATGATCAGTTTCAGATGTGTGCTCAAAATGTTGCTGCCCACGGTGCCCTCTACCTTCCCACCATCAAGACTTCTCATCTGCTTCTCCCGATCTCGCCCAGGGATGCACTGAACCATGTGCCTCCTGTGCTGTTGTTTCTACCACAACGGATGTCGATACGATGCCGAATCCATTTATTCCCACACCGACGTCTCACTCATTCTTGGTTCACAACATCTTCCTTATATCAACGCCCCCGAGGCAATACCGTCGGATCTCGCCTCCCGATGTCTTATCTTGACGCTCGGAACCTCCCGTACGGTCCATATCGCAGTCAACGAATTAACATCCGAGATCACTTGGTTATAACCCCACAACAAATAAGAGTTAGACACTAAACCATCAGCAAGCGAGTCCAGTCCATGCAAAGGGACCCTGGTTTATTGGTGGTTGCATCTGCGGCTGTCAGCCGTCATCTTCCCTGGCTTGCGGTCAGTACGGGAGAGCCTGTCTGTACCTTCTAAACCACTGGCTTACTAAGGTGTCATTGCACGCGGTGAAAAATCTATGTAGGGAATTCTCGCGGGGAGACCGATGTAGCTACCGGTGCATGCATCGCCCTCCGCGTGCCCACAGAATCTGGAATGTATTTCACAGTGGCAGATACAGTGAGGCCAATAGAATTGTACCCGTCATTAACAGCAAGAAGACAGCCATGGTTGCGAGGGCACAGGTAGAGGCATTGAATTCCTAAGAGATGGTCTGGATGGAGGCGTCGGCGATTCAAATCCCACGCGACAAATAGACTTTTATAGGCTGCAAGATGGTGGACATACGATAACTGTGCTAATCTGGTAATCGATAAATAAGGTACATGCAACCGGATACATATACTGGAATTATGAGGAAGAGTTGATGCTCCATCGCCAGTTTTAGGAAACCCACCTTATTTCTCCCGCCCTGAAAGCGGGGAACACGTCTTCCTTTCCGCTTTATTCAACGTACGCACGAATAATTCGAATCCCTCCTATTACAGGCGCGATCCACCCCACACTGTGATTATGCCCCACGACTACTATGCCCCTCTCCACGTACGATCCGAGAAGAATGGTTCAAGGCGCCTTCAGCTCGTCTGTATCCTGTCCGCAACCTTGAACCTCGCATTTATCTGGCTCTTGATAACGCACCCTTACTATCCCTCGGCGTCGGGCGAGCCCTATATTTATTGTACGTCGTCCCAGCGCTGACCCGGGAGTCTATCCTACTAACTGAACCGAAGCTCCCGTGCAACATGTAGTGCGGAACAAACTTGTCGAGCTCACGCGAGGCCTTGGGGGTGATGTTCCGGTGTACGAACAGCCTCCATTCGCCATGAATTCTGCTCAGCCACGATCGATCCAGCGCCGTTGAGACGTGCATCTTGGATCGAGTCGGATCGAGTGGATCGAGCCGCTCGAGCCCGTGGTTTAAATTGCATGTATTTTGTATTAGACTGTAAAGTATATTTCACTCGATCGGCTCGAGCCCGCTCGATCCAAGGCCCCCGTCCAATGAAAATAACCTGTGATTGGACTCACGGGTCTCTGAGAATATCAGTCACCGGACTGAGTGAAGTACAGCCCATGAAATACGGGGGTTCGCTAGCCAATTGATGGGTTAAACACAACGAAACTCACCCGCATGTAATCCGCCACCCATCCTCCTTTACTCTCGCTCCCCCCCCCTCGCCACATAAATCTAATGGTGTGGTTTCATCCACAATCGAAACGGCGGGCTATTGACTCATGGTAGATCCTCAGGCGTCCCTCGCGGGTGAAGCTGACGGGGCTTCGGGGCCCGGGTGGTCATGACAAGTCCCAAGATCAACTTGAAGCATGAGTGGCACTCACCCAGGTTAAGACGGCACTACGACGAAGTATGTCAGCATGGGATGGACAGATGGAATTAAAAGTAAAACCCTCAACTCACTGCTAATCATGTACACAGCGAGAGTAACTGAAAGGAGAATGTGCCACTCAGAACTAACAAAGACTTAGAAGATCTGCGTACTCATGGCAGAATCAACTCGAGTCGCTGAGCATACCAAACGCAGCGTAAGTAACTCATATTTGGGCTTAATGCTGATGAGGGCAATGAATGATTCAGAGTGAAGGCGGTTGCGGCAGGATGTGGTGAAAGATGAAAGACGCGTTGCTTGTCCGTGACGGTTGCGCTTGATAAACATGTGATCGGGTTCTAGCAGTGAAACAACGCCAAACACTGTCAAGACATCTTGTCTCTTTAGGTTCGGAGCAAGCCTGCGCAGCTCCGGCCCGGCAAGCCGGCCCTTCGCTGAAGGGGCTTGCTTCAAGCTCCGCCAAACAAAGGACTTATGAATCCTTTCACAACGCACTCAATGTATCCTCAAATCACTAAGTATAAACTGGAGATCTACGATCATATCCCTGGGCCGTCTAGGCTACATTTACATGTCCGAGTCAGCCGACTAGTGTTCTTGAATCTACGTGTTGATCGCTTCTTCTTCCATTTTCGGAAATCATCCTCTACAAGTCTAGGAACGAGGTGGGGCAATGGGTTATTGCAGAGTGAATCGTTCAGGATCATCCTCGGAATCACCTCAAATATTTCTAAATTTTTTAGGTGATGGTCCATGGTACCCAGTGCTCACCGAAGTGAGGGAAATAAATGGTCACATCCTGTCACACTCATCATCCTGACCTCGACACGTCCTCTGCTGACCTGCGGCACAATTCCAGGACTTTGTGAGCCTCAATTCGCAGTATGCTACACAAAAGTCACGTAGTGGACACGAAAAAACGGAGTTGAGAGGTATTAAGATACCTGGATTTCCTCGCCTCCTTACATCCACGGCATCTTCTTGTAGGAAGGGAGAAAAGGACTGTAGTTACCCGGAAATCAAGCCTTCAATGTTTTACATGTTATCTGAAATGCTTTGGAGGTTTATTCTGGCCAATTGTGATTCAACTGGAGCCCGCATATATGTTTGGAGGCCAAACCTCTCCATTGATGCCATTCTGTCTATATTCTCCACATTCAACCTAAAAATTGCATCTCTAGCATATCCCTGGACATCCACCGTTCATCCGCGCTCGAAAAGTGATTTTATAGCTTGTATTCGAGGCATAGTGCCTGGACACTTTAGTGTTCCGGGTTCTTGTGGACATTTTTTTTTCCATATATAGTAATTTTGGGGACAGCCACCATGGGACATGGATGTGCCGGCGAAATAATAAAGCAACTCAATTCCGTACCGATCACGTGACAGATTACGCTTGGACAGCGTCCCGTCCTGGTACTAGGAACAAGGCAGGAGCTATGGTTCATACATCCACAAACCAAAAAAAATGAAGTCGAACGGAGAAAAACTCATGGATGTGGAAGTCTGACAATGTAGATAGGGGTTGCCTGTTTCTTCCATATATAGTAATATAGGATACGCTGTACAGCCACTAAGGGTCATAAGCTGTGCTGGCGAAATAATAAAGCAACTCAATTCTGTACCGATCACGTGACAGACTCCGCTTGGCCAGCGTCCCGTCCTGATACTAGGAACAGGGCAGGAGCTATGGTTCATGCATACATAATCCAACAAAAAAGAACTCAAACGGGTAAAAACTCATGGATGTGAAAATTTGATGATATAGATAGGGGTCGATGGGGGCACTGCCACATTAATCCCTATCCTACACCTCGATCGTGGTCACGGCAAGTTCGTCCTTCGTGTATGTTATCCTTTTTTTGGCACTTTCCTCTTTGCCTTCCGCTTCCTCCCATTTCTGACAACACTCTCTGCCTCAATAGGTTGGTTCTGTTCTCCTTTTTTGTTCTTGGCCGTCCAGCATCCAGTAATGATATGGTCTCCTCCCCTTTGATGGTCGGTCCAATCCCGATTTTATGCATTGGGATGCACATCCTGATCTTTGAAGTCAGGCTCCCATTCCCCCTCTGTGAACCTAGTGCTGGTTTGTCGTTATAATAGGTCACCGCTTAGTGACTACGCTTCGAAGATGGCTGTATCCAAATGGATTAGCCTCTCCTTGTCACATATACTGTTCCTTTCCACATGGCAGCGGTAGCAATACTCCTTCCTGTCAGTCAGATTTTATTTTTGCTTGTTCCAAAGAACAACCTGTCCAGTTGAAAGTAATCTTGTGCTGTCGGTGATGTGTGCAGCACATAAAAGTTGAGGGGGGCAGTGCCACAGGAGGTAAGCCTAAAACTGGTTCTGGCATACTCTGTGAGTTGCTGCACTGGGTCCGCGTTGTATGCTCTAACTCTGGCCAGTGAATCTGCCGATTCTGTCGGAGTACATATACAATGTCTTCATCTGACCAAGGCTGCCATGGGACAGCTGCAGTCTCAGACAGTGGAGCCATAGTGGTTCACACACCCAGGCGCTTTCGGTGGAGAACATTACTGTACTATTTCGACCGAATGTTCAGGTCATGTGTGACGGCCGGTCATGAACTGAACAAATTTGGTACCAGTGACGGTGACGGTGGCCGAATGAACAACTTTTTTTTTGACATATTAGAGGGCGTAAAAACGATTTTTAAGCTCACCTACTTTGGGGGAAAAACGAAAAGAAATTACAATGAAAAAAGATTCTAGTGCTCCTCCCAAACCGGGCCTTGGTAACGCCTGGCTACAACTTTCTTGCGCTGACCCCGCCCGAGAACTTGGTCAGATTTTTCGGCAGTGTCAGCATCAGAATCCTCCACGCATCCTGATCAAGCAATCCCACCGCTCTCATCTAGAGCAAAGTTGGCCGCTACAGATAATCCACGGGAGAGAAGATGGTTGGAGAGAACATCAAGAAGAATGTCACAGTCATCGTAGACATCCGACTCCAGATAAGGCTCTTCTTCGATGTCCTCGGCCCCGCCCGCAGGGATGGCGGCGGTTGCACTCATCTAAATAAGGGCGGCGTGAAGGGTCGGATTATTTGTACAGATCGCGCTTAAGGTCGACCACCGATTCCCAGTAGGTCAAAATCCACAACAGGAAGTGGGTTACGACGCCGTCGAGATGGCTGTAGATCACGGACTGAGCTCCATCGAGCCAGCTTTGATGGCTGCTTTTGAGAAGCTTGCGAACCATCTTCGTTTCCGGAATAGGAAGACGCCGGACTCGAAGGAGGGCCTCGTCCATGATATCTGGAGCGACGCTGCTGAAGTATTGGGCAGGTTGGGGAGCAGTGGAAGGTGTACTTTGGAGAGGAAGTGTGAATTGAAGCATTTTTGCGATGGAGAGGTAGGCTGATGGCAACAGCTGGCCGTGTAGTTCCTGAGGAATGGAAAAGACGGCGGGTGCGAATTTTCGGACCACTGGCGGGGCGGAGGCCCATCCAGTCGGTTTTTTTTTGAGTATTTTGCTGGTGTCCATTGGTGAAGGAATGGGCGAGGAAGAATAAAATTCAATTTCACAGCCCTATTACTATACTCCGTCCCGCTCTATCGCCTAAATTATATCGCCGGGTTCGTCCTGTTCTACCCTCAATCTGTATAATTTTTCATCGCATATGGGACCAATGAGACACTGAGCTCAGTAAGCGAAGGTGAGCTCACACAAAATCTTGTCTACTGCTATCCACCTGATAGGGCCTGATTCTTTAAATATTGCATCAGCTTCTTCAGCTCCTTCCAGTGCTCGGTTGCAGAGTGCATAGGCTTGCGTAGGCTTGCGGAGGCTGGATAACGGAATGAACACCTGGGAGGGAGGTGACACCGTCGGCCGGGGTTTGAACACCGAAGCCAGTGAACATCTTAGGTGACGGGTGACATGGTATGAACATTTGGTCGAAATAGTACAGTAGTGCTTTCAGAGGCGCCAGGAAAGGAAACCGAAGTCTAGGGATCTCCCAAGGATCACAGGACTTCATATCACGTGCAGTTCCCGGTTTTGATTTTTTTTTTTTGAGAGAGGCCTGGTCCCTAAATCGGTGTTGCAGGAAGTTAGAGGGTTTCCAAGGAGCAAGCTATTTGGCCATGAAGATGGGTGTCCAGGCGCCGCCCGTAGGGCAATTAAAAGGGAATGAATATTTAGCGACTGGATGTGACGAGAATGGATAGGTCACAATCCGTGACAATGTACGTGATTTCACTGATTTCTGGAGGATCGATGCGATGTAACGTTGAACACAGGGCCCAGGATACATTGGAGTAATCCTTGACTCCAAGATATGTGGTGGAGGTATCCGGCCCAGGGACAAACTTTTTTTCCTGGCTCAAAATAAATATTTTTGAGGCCTCTCAAAAAAGGTGGTGTTTAAGCCACTTTTCGAAGGTGTCGAGCTCGATGAATATCAGTCCAAATCATACAAAGGCTTGATAGATGTTGTAGCCAGGCTGATGAACTAAAAGTTTTACTAATTGACCCAGGCGGAACGAGGCCGCGATGTGGCAGTAGGCGGCGATTCCTATCTGTTTGACGGAGTTTGAAGCAAGCCCTTTCTGACGATGGCATGTTTGGTCTGTTTGTTCTGGATTTGCCTCTCTTTATTCTGTCCCGGCATCGCACGGCATCGTCAGAACGGGGCTTGTTCCGAACCTATTGTCTCTTGACTGCGACGACCACCACTCAGTCAGTGGCCTCATTCCTCCTGCCCAGAAACTCCATGCAACATTGTCCCTTACCTCCACTCTGGAGTCAACATACTTCCCGTGGCTCGAAGAAAGTTCAGGCCGCTTCGGAAACGGCAGTGCCACCACGGCCCACCAATGGGACTTTTCCCCCGCTCTTGCCTCGCTCTTAGCGGCGAACATCAATCATGTCTCCTCAAGTATGAGTGTCGGGTAAATCATTCAAAATTTGTTTCAGATCAGAGCGAGACTCATACTTCAAGGAACACCAGCCGATTTTGGTTTTGCTCGAACTATCAATTAATATGCAGGTATTTAGTACTTGCGGAATAACCTCACTAATTCACTCCCATGCCTTTTTTCTTAGCTCTGCTTGGATCAAACAAACACACTAGGCTGGAGCGGGTTAACTTAGCTCGAGCCGACGCACTCGGCTCGAGCGGGCGCGCTCGGATCGGGCGGGCCCGTTTGAATCGAGCAGGCGGAAATGGATCGAACGCTTCCCCGCAAAAGAGATAAGGATAATCACGGCATTCAACTTGCGGGGAAATCGTGGCATCCCGCAAGATATTTATAGATGACTCCCGCAAGATACAGACGCGTCGCCCGCAAGATAAAATCGCCCGCAAAACTTTTGTTCCTAAATTTCCGCAATAAACCTGGTAAGTTCATAGTGTGGATTAGCCATCAAATTGATCGCAAACAAGTGGAGAAAAGCGCAACGGCGTGAGGCTGAGATGTATCAATCACAAAGTACGGAGATAATCAATGCCCAACGTGTAGACGTACTCCAAAACTTTGCCTCTGATCATAATGATGATCTGGTTCGACGCGAAGCTCAGAGGTAGAAATTTGTAGTTCCAGTCTCGCTCCGCACACTCCCACTCGGGCGCGGACATCCATCGCAGCTCCTCCCAAGTGCCGGTCGCCCGCGCCCCACACCTCTCGCCGGGCCTACACGACGCCCACGCCTCGCTGTCCCCGCGGCGCAGACGCATGTACGTCTCCGCGCTCCAAATGCGCGCACGACTCACACTCATCGCCCCTCGGAGTCTATTCAGCACCACCACGCGTCCCAGTCCGTGGACTCCACGCGTCCCCAGCTCAACGGAACCTCACGCCCACCCTCTCGTCCACGCTGGAATTCGCAGCAAACGAGGGAGTGAGCGAGCAGACGCGGAATTAGCTCGACGCATCACGCGCGCACGGGACGGAGACCCGAACCCGACCTCAGTGGGGCGGAGAAGAATGGTGGTACTGCAGTCTGTTGCGTGGAGGGCGAAGTTGAGGGTGAGGACAAGAAGAGAAAACAGGGCCGAGGATCTAGAAACGCAATATTTGGGTTGGCTTGGATCGGAATAAGTACCTTATAAGTACTTAGCACAGCGCTTGCCGCCCCGCACAGTATGCTTGCGCAGAATCAGTCCAAGCCAACATCAAGGAAGGCCGAAATGCGTGGTTGGGAGTTAGAATTCGAGCAGCCGCGTCTGCGTCGCCAGTTTCCCCCCCAGAGGTAGGAATAAGGGGGAAGCGGGAGAATCTAGGGGAGACGAGGAGACGGAACTCACGGTGTAGCCGAGGACACAGCGACGCTCAAGCACATATCCGAGTTGAGGCGGAGGGCGCATGGCGCGGCATGCGTACATATCCGTTACGTCTCCCCGTCGGGGCGGGACGCGCGAAGAACAGCAGGAGCGGCTACGCCGCGTCGTCACGGGGGCGAGGAAAGGAGGCACGGGGCGCGGCGCGCCCGCGACGAGATGGGGAGAGTGACGCCCGATGGGTGACCGCATTGCGTGTCTCACTGCGCAAACGAGGTGGAGAGCGAGGGGGCAGGTGGGCGGGGGCCTAGTAGAGGAAGCAGCGGAGGTGTGAGGGCGCGGTCCTGCCTGCGCGAGAGTGTGAGAAACTCGCGCGGCGGAGACGGCGTGGTGGAACGTTAGCGCGCGGCGGGCGCGGGCGTGGCTCCGGGAGGTGCGCCAAACGTAGGGTGAGGGTGATGGGTGTGATCGGCGAGCGGTGTGCGCAGCGCCTAGTGCTCGTCCTAGAGGCGCACGAGCAAGGCGCCTACGTAGTGGGCGCCCGCCTGAAGGAACTACATACCGTGGTGGCAGATATGCTCGCTGGCATCCGTCGGGCACGGGACGGTTTGCCTTGCCAGGCCTTACTCTGTAATTGAGCTCAATTCCGTGGTTCTCCGGCGAACAGGAATAAACATAACACTATTCGGGCACGGGAGTCGAACGTCCTGCTGCCGATACCTGGGTTGGAACAATCTGCTGAGGAGCGCAACGGTGCGGCTTGGACCACAACCGATTCCATCTCTATATATGTGTTCCGAGTCGTGCTTGTGAGATTTCCCCCAGCGACTTGCAAGGTTAGATTGAGGCACTTGGGCGATAATGTCCCAGTGAGCAAGAAGGGAGTCGTATCTCATCGCCCAGCCGTCGTGAAGTAAAATCCAGAGGCAATGAACTTCGAAGTCTTGAGATTTGAGAGTAGGGGAGCGGGGCGACGACTAACACCCTCTGCCTGAAGACTGCCAGTCAGCGACAGGAACATTGAGATTCGTCGAGATTTGAGCTAAGACAGTCCAGTTTTCCTGCAGGATTGATGCGTAGTAGGGGGCTGTCCCTGATACCTGGAGCGCGAAGTCCTGCCTTGAAACAGCAACCGCCCGGACACCAAAGCAAGACGGGAGAATTGAGATTCGTCGCAATCGAGAGTCGCGCTAAGCTGGTCCAGTCTCTTGCAAGGACGACGCCAGTTTTTTAATTGAAAGCTCTGACCCCAGGAACCCGATGTCCGGGTACTGCGGCGAACTACCAACTGCGAAGAAAACGGCATCGAAGTGAGAAGGAGAGAGTCGGGAGACCGGTCCGACTTGACCCGAAGCCCGAAGAGGAAATCCGCATCGTGACTGCTGATTTTTAGACGTCTCGATGTTGTAACTTGTAGTAGGTGGGACGCGCTTACCGAAGCGGAGTATTCGGATTAAGCAGGCATGTCGCTCCCAGCGCTGCGTGGAATTAAATGGCGTCCCTCACCGATGGGTTCCCCTACTTCTGGATGAAATGTTAGTCCGTTTGTTATTTTACTATTCATTTAAACCAGACATTCCACCCCCGCGCTGAGAAGTTTGTTACAAACAGGCTATGGACCCCAGGATCGGGGCGGAAGAATGAGAATGAGCACCAGGTCGGTGGACATGGATGTTCAAACGCACGATGGAATCGTACCGGATACAGCTATGTTTGGTTTGAGGATTCAAGAAGGTCATCGTTTTGGCGCAGGAATTCGAGATCGACACAGAAGTGTAGGGAAGAAAAATATCATAGAGGAGGCGCGCTAGTGTGCGGCGAAGGAAATCTGCACTCCAGCATCATCCGGCGTGATCTCGAACTCCGGGATGTGTCCCTCACGCTCGCACCCCTCGCGCAACACTAGCAACTCATCTTTCCCCACAACATTCTCCACGACACCAACGTAATCCAGGCAGAGATCAGACGCAGAGACTAACGAGAGCGAGGAACCACTTGAGCGGACCAGCATATCGGGGTGGTTCGGTGATGTGGTGGCGGGGTACCACACATCTTTGCGGACGCGCGCCCAGGCGGTCTCACTTGGGAGGAGGGCGTGACGGAGGGTGGGGGAGATGTCTCCCCATCCGCACACGAGGTCGAACTCCCCGGGCAGGTCACGCGTGTCAAGGTGGCCTGGGGGCCGCAGTGGCTCCCACCGGATCGTGAGCGAGGCAAGGCTCGGGAGCCCGCTGACGGCGGTGTCGGCGTAGGAGATAAAATTATGTCGTTGAAGAGGAGAGAGTGGGCGGTCAGGATGTAAAATTAATGCCAGGGACCGTGGTATCGCACCTGTAATCCAGCTGAATCTCGATCCGGGTGATTGATGACGCTGAGACTCGTGAGGTGCGGCACGCCAGCGATGATCACAATCGCTGCAAGGTTGTCGAGTTTCAACGGTGTGATAAATATGGCCAAAACACGCGGCGTGGATCCGCTGATTCGTACGGGAGAGATTAACCAGGGCTCCAGTCGTGGATAAGTATGCAATTATTCCCAAAAGCTCTACGGGGAGGCCGGACAATGCAGAGGTCGCGTTCTTCATGAAGGGAAAGAGCAAGATGTCAGCCACGTGGCCGAATACAGAACCAAGCTGGGTAACAACACGACCACACACACACCTGCACCTTGCCCTGCACGCGACTTCATCCTCGAAACCGTGGACTTCGCGAGATATGAGTTCCAGCTGAGTTAGATGAATTATCGCATTCCTCTCGCTGCGCCACCTTTCCCTGTGGAATCACTAGCGAAATGGACCGGAACAGCTCGGATCAACCAATTGGCGCCAAAGCCACACAAGCACGGCCATCTTTTCCTCTTCCGAATCACCACGTCGAATCCCCTGGAATCCCCTCCTTTCCTGCGACATTAATAACGTCAAGAGACCACTTTAATCATCATCCATCAGCGGACTCTTTCGTCCACGTAATCCGTCATATGACGTCGCTACTCGACGTCGATGACGACGACTAGCACAAGCTGCTCTCTGACTCTTGCGTTCCTCCACGCGGTCGTCCCGCTGAATCTCATCGTCTCGGTTCTGGGCACGCTTGAAAGCTTGAACAGTGTGCGAGGATCTGAGTCCAACTGGGCTTCGCCGTATTTGACGCCCTCGGAGCCTCTCCGTTCGTGATCCTGATCCGCCTGCCCATCGACCCTCCGGGGAATCCTCCGATGATGGCGGATGGGTTCTGCGCTGCCTAAAAAACCGCATTGCTACCCTTCCGCAGCCTTGCCGACGTTGGGTGGTGGTGGACGAGACGGAAAAAGACGAGCATTGATTCAATCACCGGCGAATTCCGCTAGGGAAGGCCGAACATCCTCGAACGGTGTTGAAGGAGTCGGGGACTCGCCTTCCAGGCGTGGGTCAACTTCCCAGACATGACCTTCGTATTGAATGGCATCTTGGGTCTCTGGCCGTCTCACACGGTGGCTGTTCAAACGATTCAACAGCCAATACAAGATGCTCTCCGAAGAACCTGGGCGGACCCACAGTCTCATTCTTCCAGACCTACGGAAGGCCGCATCCAGGCTATGGATCGGGTGTAGTACACTGCGCATCGCTTCGGTCCATAATATGTCTCGTCCGTTGGGGCAGCAGGACGGGGTTCGACTCCTCGCGCCGAATTGAAAGAGTCTGTGAGTCCTATTTGTCCGTTCCCACCGCCTCGGAATCGAGCGCATTAAACCAGTTGCAGAGACTCAGTCGCGGCGCGGTGCATGGTACGCGTCCCCTCCGTGTGAACGAGGAGGCGCACTACAGGCAAGACTCCTCGAACCCGAATCTAACGGACTGTGTTTGTTTAGCGCGGTACGTCCTTTGTCCTGCGATCTAAATGTAGGAATTTCACGAGTTACAGATACAGGGCAAGAAGTCGGGTGTGGGGTATGGCGCACTGCGGCACCGCTGCATTTCATATGCCACGGTTGCAGTTTCAGCAGGAGGATGGGGGTCGAGTCCACGGCCCCGAATATTTGGCGTCATTTTTCCACGGTTTGGGTATCCATGATGCTCACTTCCGGGCTTTGATTTTCCCGGTACTTATTTTTTTGCAGCCTCGCCACAGAAATCCGTTTACCCGAGGAAAATACCCTACCGTCGTAGGCGTTTTCGACGCGAGTTGGGGCGGCAGCGTCATTGCATGCCGGAATGACGTGGAACGGTCCTGTACATTTTGTGGACGGTTACAGCTTAGACAAGACTGACACACCATTTCCAAATTCCAATGGCCCCTCCCAACTGGCATTCCCGCGAAGGATAATATGACCAGTTGCAGGCACCGCAACCGCTTCAACCAGGTCTTCACCGCATTTTTCAGGCACTGTGTTACAGGTTCCCCGGCGGATCATCCACGTGCAAACTCGCGGCACCTACATCCCGTTCCCACGCAGCGCACCTGTCGCATCAGGCTGACGCGCTGACCACTTGTTGCCGTTCCGTCGCGGGCTCCAGGCCCTACCTCAGTATGCTTACACCAAAAACAAATGATCCGGCGAAAGCGATGCAAAGAAAGCTCAGCGGGTCGGTCCGCTTTCCAAAGGCGTGCTCTGTGTTCCTTGATGAGTAACCTCTGCCAAGGCGTTTTAGTTGGACGATGGGGATCACATAGTCGGGGTATAGTCAAGAGTCGTGCAATATCGATCCCCTTGGCGCGGCATTCCGTAACATCCACGCCAGGACTTGGTTAAATATCGACATCCCATCGTCGGATTTCCTTAAACTTTTCGCTATGCAAATTTCCCTGTTTCTCTCCGTCATAACTTGGGCATTTGCCCTCGTCCCAAATGTGCAATGCAGAGCCATCTTTGCCCATTACATGGTACGGCTCTGCCTCTCGCTTTCTTTCGATCTGGACGCTTAAAAGCGCCTAACAGGTCGGCTCTGTCACCGAACAACATGTCAAGATCGACATCGACCAGGCTCAGGCCGCTGGAATTCAGGGATTTTCTCTTAACATCGGCGACCCCTCCAAGAGCTTCGTATCAGACACTCTCCGTTATATGTTTGCCTATGCCCCCACCGTCGGCTTCCACCTCCATATCAGCATGGATATCTGGGCGTCTGGCGACGCAACGGGAGGCCACCCCGAGCTCTTCAACAAGCTCCTAAACCAGTACATGCACGCCCCGGGCTACTTTACCTTCAACAATCTGCCCTATGTTACGACATTCAGCGACGGCGGTTTGAATCACACCACGTGGGCAACGTGGCGCGCGTCTGTACCGGCGCACTATTTCTGCCCAAATTTCGATGGCACTGCTGGCGGTATGAGCGGCGACGACGGGTGGTGGTATGTCTGCTCGTCTTACTTTCAGTTACCTGAACACTAACGTACCCTAGGTTCTACTGGGGAGACTACCTCGACTGCATTTTTACTTGGGAAAGTGCATGGCCTGTGCGACCCGGCCAGTCTAAGGGCTCTGCGAGCCAAGGGTCAATTGAGGTCGACCTCACCCTCCTGAAAAGCGCACGGGCGCGGGGCAAAACCTACAACATGCGTTCGTGACTCCAATTTTCCCTCGACTCGCTGCGTGTTCATCATTTACATAGCGATCAGCTCTTTGCAATACAAGAACGCGGTATATACTTATTCTCATTCGACGTCTTTTCGCTCTCACGCCGCATTTCCAGTATTCCACAAGTGTTTATCGCGAGGGTGATCTCACCGTGTGTTCCCCTTCTTTTTCCATTTTGGCTGTATTTACGCAGCCCACAGCTCGTCAAGCGGTTGCTCAACATCGTTAGCCTCGGTCCCGACCTTGCGCCCGACTTCGTGACCATAATTACATGGGTGTGTATCAGTCGTCCCACTATCAAAGCGAGTCCACTCAGATTCTCGCGCGCAGAACGATGGTCCGGAGGGTCATTACGTCGGCAATATCTGGCCGGAGCAGAACACCGATGACGATCCCGCGCGATACGTTTATGCTGGCACGCGATGGGACCATGGGGCCTGGCGTCCGCTCATCAAGGCCTTCGCTGGTGCGTACATGTCAGGTACCATCGGAATGTTGCCGACAGGAAACACCGGAGTTGAGGGTGAGTCTCTCTGACACTCATTTTCTTTACCTTTTTAAAATGTATTTCTTTAAGGTGCCATGTGGTACAGCGGCGTCATGAAGTCCTCCGTGTGCCCCAGTGGCTCGTACGTCGACAACTGGGAGGCCGGCGGAGACCAAGTAAACTTCGCCATCTCCTCGAGCACATCTCTGAGCAACCTCGAGGTGCGCATCACCAGCGGCGGCCACGTAGCCGTATATACAGGTTAGTGCCCGTGCTACTCCGCCGAGCGGTTGGTTGAATCGTCTTTGCCAGGCATCGGGCCTGGGACTAATTACGCCGCTGCGCCGAAGTATCCCGGCCAACAATTACTCGAGGTGTTCAGCGGAGGAACAAGAATCGCGGTGGCGCAGGGAGGACGGTGTGTATCCAGCCAGTGCCCCGACAGAATCTACAACATGAACCCCATCGTCGTCGGGATCCACAACCCCAACTCGGCCCCTGCCCCAGTTCTCTGCGAAGATCCAGTTTGTGCTAACCCCAACGTTAGTCCCCCGTCCATTCAAGTGCGGAACGCTAGTGCTGACCCATCATCTTTGCACCCCAAAGTCGTTACAGATCACATTACGCCAACCCACCCCATCGCGTGCCTTCCGCGCGCTCCAGTCTGACCACAAACCCCTCACGCGCCTCCTTGCGCCACGCCAGTCGGAGGACTACAACACCTATATAGCATTCCCCGACAGAATCGACAAAGAATTCATGCTGGGCGCGACGGGCGATGACGGGAACCGCCTGCCTCGGGAGAACTGCATCTTTTACGTGAATCAGAAAGATATGCCGAAGGACGACCCGAACCTCGGGAAGACACGGGCAGTCCAGTTCGCGGCTTTGATGAATGCGCAGTACCCTGGACACGACTACGTACGTGACTTCGCTTTCTTGCCGATAAACGGAGACTGACTGATCCGTAAACAGCATACTCTTTGTGAGTTCTGCTGCAATTGCCCCAGCTCGGAGGGAGAGCTGAACGTCGATAGATAATGTCTACTCCGAGGCAGCGTTCATGGAGGACCGAGAACCGTTCCTCTCCGCCACCCAAGCCAAGCAGCAGCGCAAGTGGTTCCAGGTTACGTCAGAAGAGTACGCAAAGCTCTGCACAGGCACGGTCTTCCTGATCGTCGAAAAAGAGCCGCAGCAGGTCAGTTCCTCCGTTAAATGGCCAGTACAGTTTGGAAGGCAGAGCTGAGGGGCCCGCAGATTTGGGACCAGAGTATTTGGATGACACACGAATGGCCGGCGATCCGCGACGGTGGACAAGTATCGCTGATCCTCGAGGTCCGCCCCGAGGACGTGGGCCAAGTCCTCGACGAAGGGCCAGGCGCTATTCGGTATATTTCGCACTACCTCTACCGTGAGTGAACGCCCCTCTAATGGTGGGCTCATCGCTGACGGTCTCTCAGGTGGAGGGCAGGCTCCGGGCTCCACGCCACCGAGGGACACCGGCCCGACGGAAATCGCGGCGTGCATCGATGTCGACGAAGCGGCGGGACACCAGTGGGATAATTTCCCGGACGTCAGCGGCGATGTGTCGCCGTTCAAAGAAGGGGTGTGTTCCATGCACGTCAAAGAGTGGGACAATTCAGAGTCCGGAGGCGGCGGCCCCTTCGACGACCCGAACAGGGCCTACTCCGTCGAGGTCACACTTTTTGACGACGGCGCCACCCACAAAATCGGATTTGCCGAGCGGACTAACGCTCCTTTGAGCATGCAGTCCAAGCTCGATACCCTGTTTGATGTGACGGTGGTGAAGAGCAACGGATACCTCCAATTCCAACTAGGCACGGTGGTGTTTGAGAGTGACGACACAAGCTGCTCGGTCGGCAAATGGGTAAGTGATGAAAAATTCCCTCGAGGCTGAACCTAAACGTCGGGCGCGCGATAGGATCACGGTGAAAATCGCCAGATGGACTGTACTTTCCCGTGTAGTTGGGGTGGTGGCGACTCGACTGATGGGTTGGATGTTGACGAATGGTATCCTTGAGCTCCCGGAATGTGCCCAGGGTATCTGTACTGGACAATGATAACTTTAACACATATTGATAGCATTTTAACACGTACGGGAATTTAATATGCTTTAATGGCTCCCGAAGAGGTCGTCCGCGAGATTTTCAACAGTTTCGCACAATTCATCATTGTATTGAATAGGCTCGACGAGAAGACAGGTAGAAACGGAACTTAAACATAGGAGTCAACCAATCAATGGTTGGATTGGAAGAAGAGTGAATGAACTCACATTCCGTTGCTCTTATACAATCCGCTCGGTGTTTTTCTCCGCCTGTGGGGTCCCGAGCTACAAAGTTCGCCGACCACAAAGAGGGTAAGATCTTGCTACATCATTTTACGTTCCAGTTCGATGCAAACTACAACCTTGAACTTTTCTGGCAAAATGCGGCGGGGTTGACTTGGGATCAGGACGTGAGAGGATTGCGATTTAAGAATTGAATATAATTCGCAAAGGAGAGAGAGAGACTCGTACGATCAACGTATTGCGAACTGAATCCAGAGTACACGGACTACCCATCGATCCCAGAATCTAGCGAGGGGCTGAATGCAGAGCCAGCTGATCCATTGTGCATGCTGGCTGATCCATTTGAGAACACAGTCAAGGAGGTCGGTATAATCCCCGATAAGCAGACTAGATTTGTCGAGAAATTATTCCAATGCATGCAAGCATGCACTCGAGGGTCTCCAAGCGCCAAGTCGGCGTCGCCACAACACAAGATCGCGTCCACGTCCAGCTCCCCCGACGTGGGGATTCCAACGGGGTCGAGATAGATAAGGGTCACCAGGAAGATGAGGACGTAAGGCATTCAGAGTAGGGGGGACGGGGATTGGGAGGCTGGCTAGAAATTAGAATCTTCGTGCGACGTCGCCAGGCGGCCAGGGATTTGGCGAGTGGAGGGTGAGAATGATGTTGGGGAGCCGTTAGATCTGCGTGAACGTGGAGCGAAAATGCGCATGGAAGATTTACCAGTCAGGCCTAATCAGAGCTTCGTGCATTCTCAGATTTTGCTCGATCGGATATCGTCGGGAGCAAGCTGCTATGATGGTCACGCAATGATGGTCACCGTGATTGCTGCTCACGGTGTGACGTTGAATGCCGCTCAATATATATAAAAGGTCGTCAAACATTCTTCAGAGTGTTCAACAACAGAATTAGTCAAAGAATGATAAAATGATAACTGAATAAGTATAACTGTGTGCATTACAGAAAAATTGTGTCGACGCCGCTCCGGGGCAGGGTTCAGATTGAATAGATTCCGATTCCCGAGCTCAAGAATGAAATACGGAGAGAGGGGAGGTGGCAAAAAGATAGCGGTAGCTGTGAAGCAATGAATTGTCCCTCCTTCTATCTTCAACCTTCTGCAAGGCTGGGTTGCGAAAGCATAACGCAGGTCGGGCTATCTAACTGATTACCGGCAGGGTCCCACATTGGGATGTCGTCTCGATTCCGCTTCATCCTATTTCTAGGATAGAAGCAGGAGACGAAACTTAGACATGGGCACATGAGTCATTATCATCTTCATCGTGATTCATTCGCACTGTCTCAGAGACGATTACATGGATGTTAAGTTAAGCTACATATGTCGGTCGCAGACGATCAGCGGCGGGCGGGGGTGAAGGGGAGGCCGTCGAGCTGCGCGGTGAAAGCGGCAGCAGCCTGGACAGTGGGGTCGCTGACACCGTCCTTGACGGCGCCGGCGATGCAGTTACCGCCGAGCCCGATCGCAGCGGCGACGTTGCAGTTGGGCACGGCGTTTCCGTGGCCGCATCCGCCAGAGCCGTTGGTCTGTGCGACAGCAGGGCCGGCGCACTTTCCGCTGGTGAAGCCACAGCATCCCTGCTGGCATTCAGAGTCCGCCGCGCACACCTCGAAGACGGTCTTCTTGCTCGACTGGCTGGCGGCGGATACAGGGGCAGACGGGGGCGCAGCGTTGTTGTTACCAGCGGGGGGGGCGCCGCCGGAGGCGGGGGTGAAGGGGAGGTTGTCGAGGTTGGCGACGAAAGCGGCCACGGCCTGGACGGCAGGGTCGTTGGCACCGTCCTTCACACCACCGGCGATGCAGCTACCGCCGAGTCCGAGGGCAGCGGCGACGTTGCAGTTGGGCGAGGCGTTGCCGTGGCCGCATCCGCCGGAGCCGTTGGTCTGTGCGACAGCCGGGCCGGCGCACTTTCCGCTGATGAAGCCACAGCATCCTTGCTGGCAGTCAGAGTCCGACGCGCAGGGACCCGTGACAAACTGGGTGCCACGGCGCTGGGCGGCGTAACGCGAAGGGAGCTCATGAGTCGAGACGCGGATGGCGACTGGGAGAATGAAGGTTAGGATGTAATGCACGGAAAGAGAGACGACGGTGCGCACGGAGGGAGAGAGCGACAAAGGTAGCGGTGAACTTCATGGTCGTTTATTAAAGATAGAGAGAGTGTTGGTGTTGGGTGAATGAATGAGACAACGCAGTTGCCAAAGGTAGATGAAGATGAAGAAGAAAAGGTGAGGGAGAAGAAGAAGGAAAAGGATCGACCTGAGGAAAAACGAGGAATCACAGGGCTTATATACCGCCTCCCATCACGATTTCGGGCGATGCGATGCTGATTGTTCCGCAAGTTCTCCGTGATGAAGTGATGTTGTATGGATGCAGTGATGGCCATGAAACGATTGAGTAACCGCAAGACGCCGCACATCCGTTTCAACCGGCTCCGAGTCTGCGAGTGGGCTGTAGACATCATCGCACCACGCCCAGGCTCGTTTGAAAGGTGAAGTCTTAGCTGGCCTAGAGAGTCAATTTGAGTTGACTCTCCCGGGGTGAAAAAAAAACATCCATTGCGCAAGGATCTAAAAATAGATGGGCGCTCTGCGGCGTCCCGAGGCGGCGATCTGGTCCCGGGGCTCGTAACTGGTTTCACTGCCAGTCGCCAGGAGTCGCGCCGATGATGAACGGAGGATTTGTCCAGCCCTGTCCAGACTTGTAAGGCTGTATGCGTTCCAGCTAAAGAAAACTGGCCCGAGCAGAACCCCTGATCCCGGCGACCTCATGGTGCACGTAGATCGGTGTTTGTAGCTTCGCAACCAATTTCAATCGTGATCCCAAGGCTCCTGTGTAGCAGGTGACGAGCATCCGTGTGGGGAGCACTGCATGGATCGTCCGAATTCCCGCTACACTTAGGTAAGGGTTTTAGCCTTTTGGGGCTCCAATTTCATAAATCACATTTTGGTCATGTCCGCTTCGTAAGCGCTTTCTCCCACCGGCACATGTTGGTCATCGCTTTCTCGTAACTGTCCGCCGCTAGTTTTTGCATGACGTGGCGACGCTGGTCTGCCTTTTGCTCTGCTCACCATGGCTCCCTCCACTACCTTGGCGACGTGCTTCTGTCCACGACCTTTAGCTCTCATGGACTGGGTTTTAGCCTCAGGCGGCAAGACTTACGCTTCAGGCTTGTGTCGTTACGTTACCTTGCGACGACATTTTGCACTATGAATGTACACCTTGCGGTCACAGCGCGTCCCTCCCCTTTGACCTTGTTCTGGGCCGTGATTGGTTCCATTTCTGCCCCGATTCTCTTCGCTTTGTCTACTCGAAGTTTTTCGCGTCTTATACTATGGCTCGACTAAACTGAGCGCAGATCTATCATATCAACGTCGAAAGCTTACGATCTTGGACAAGGAGCACGGTGTTGCGTGGGTTCCTGGTCTTCCGGATGGCATCCAGACTGCACCAGCAGCGCCCAGGGCGAAAAGGGCTCGCGATCCCACTGCGGACAGCGCCTTCGACAACTCCGTTTAGGATTCGGGCTGTCTAAAATTATCACTCCCCTCCTATTTTGCTATATTAAATAGTTTCCAAACTAACCACTGAACAACGCCGTTATTTATGTTAGCTGAATTTAATACAGTCTTGTTGTGCAGACTCGGTAGCTTGACTTCCGGGACATCTCGCAAGACTTACATTTGCGAACGTTAGCGGGCTCTCCCGCTCGTCGGCGTTACCCGCTTTATTGGCGGGATAGGGCGGGATGATGTGTCAGATGGCTTGGCATACTAGACCGGGCTAGACCGTGACAGGGATGGTCCACACGCGCACGCGACGCGCTTGCCAGCCAGATGGAGATGGTGGTGGAGAAGGAAAGAGAGTTCAAGCGGAGTTTGAGGGGGAGTCGATGAAACCTAGATGCCATCAGTCGTCGGTGATATTCCCAATATGGAGTGTATGCGGAACAATTCCGATGCACTGCCACTGATGCACCATCAACCTCCGCCCTCTCCGCCTTCGGTTCAATTGACCTTTGACTCGCGGAGTTTGAAACATCCAAATAGATTCCTCCTTCTTTCATTCCTGATTGTAAGATGTTGCGCTCGTCCATCCTTTCGAATTCGTCGCTTCGCTTCCAGTCGCGCCGTCTTTGGGGGCCTCCCTATCCCCACTAGTGTCTAGTCTCTTATAAACAGACGCTATAACATTATGAACTCGTACCTCGTTTGTTATAACGAGTTCGCACTTGCGATCATTCGCGCGGCGTCTCTCCGTAGCATCATGCGAGATCGAATAAGCGCTAGTCTTGACGACGTGAGCGTCCGCGCAGATGCGGGCGAGGATCCTGCGCGTTCGTTGTCATGCATAACTTTGATGCTGCGCATTTCCGCTTCTCCTGGTTCCCGCTTCTCCTGGATCATCCGCCACGCTCCCATCTTCCCAAGTCATCAACCAAGCGTCCGAGTCGCCCTTGATAATGAGCGAGGGACAAGGAACGCTGGGATCGCGCCTGTGCAGACACACTTACCTTCCTCCGGGATTACATTCTTTCGTAACGATAACACGTGCTGAAGCTTCAGGTTTAGAGGCGCACACTGCCTTCAAGACGATGCACATGGTATGCCTCTCTCTACTAATATATATTACTCGACTGATATTTCCCAGCTGTTTAGTTCCCAGCTGTAGTGCGCTGTTGGGTTCCTGGCTACATTTTGGGCACCTCAGTTGGTCCGAATCACCTCATCCAATGAATTCTTCGACCAACGTAGAGAGTTCTTGGCAAAATTAATCGACTCCTCTGCCCGAATTACCAATGTGAAATGTTGTTCTCTCACTCTTCATTATTTCCACTTGGGACTCGTCTTGGACTCAGGTTACAGGCTGAGCACTGGGATGTTGTGTACGGAGCACTACTGCGGGCACTAGGATGGTGACTCATCCCCGAACGTTGAGGCTCCCACATATACAGGGATTGGTCTCCCCTGACTCGGCGCAGAGTTGACCGCATTTACCCAGGTACGCCTGCAAAATATAGATTGGGCGTGGTGTACGGTGCCCTGACTGCAGTCCATCAACCGCATCTGACTTCCAGCAATAGGACGGGGTTCGACTCCCCGCGCCCGAGTATCGTCATTTTTTTCTTAGTCCCCACGGTGAAACACGGCCTGCCTGACTTCAGCTGCGGTATAACCATTCGGCCGTGGATTATATACGTCGGAAGAACGCTTGAATTACTAAGACCCCCATACAAAGGAACAGGAAAATAGGACAGTTCACAGGATATGCATTCGGATGCTGAGAGTCAAACCCTGTCTTGCTGCTTCCGCACAAGTAATATCCTGTGTGTGTGAGGCTAGGTAGCTGCGCTCGATTCTTTGGCTTGCCCAGGAAAGCTACAAGGAAAAAAAGATCAGCTCAGAACAAAGTCGGGCGCGGGAGTCGAACCCTGCTGCTGCTGTACTGTCAACAAACCATTATGGACTGCAGTCGTGCGCCGTGCACTACACTCGAGTATTTGTTATGTCTGTGTACCTGGGTAAGTGCGATCGATCCTGCGGCGATCGTAGGTGAACTGCATCAAAGTAACGGTTGGGCACGTGGTCTCGAATACTTACATGGCGGTGGCAGCTGGAGTCAGCATCCTGGATGATGGCCGCCAGCTTAATTATTAATGGGTCCACACTGGAGGCAGTCTAGGGTGGCGGCCAGCTGAGGATCAAGCTGGCCCACA
Source organism: Mycena vulgaris (assembly GCA_029204335.1). NCBI lineage: Eukaryota > Fungi > Basidiomycota > Agaricomycetes > Agaricales > Mycenaceae > Mycena > Mycena vulgaris. The sequence goes on from JARGYA010000501.1 coordinate 51,649, forward strand.
TCCGAGCGGTCATCTGTTCAGTATATAAAGCGGGTAAGGCCGACAAGCGGCACAGCCCGCTACCAATTAATTGTTGGGGTCTTTCAAGCTGATTTAAGTTGTGTGCAGATTTATACATCAAACCCTTGCAAATTTCACTAAAATTCCTTGTGCACAGAGTTCAAGGCCATGATATATATCAATATTAAATAATGGTGGCCCAACGCTCGCTCGGTCGCCGTCGCGGGCGTCCCGCGATGGCGACCAGTTCACATTGGGCCACAGGAAATTGCACTTGACCGTTCAACTCTCTACCTTGATTTCTGTACCTTACGGTAGCGGGAATGGTCTAGAAAGTTGCCATGTCGACAAAGATCACGGCAGATGTAGCCGTGGAACTGCTTACGCAAAAATCGCTGACAAAGATTGTTTGTCCTTGTAATGAAAATGTGATCTACTGCGAGAGCTGTCAAAACGGGCGCCCTATAGAAACCCTTACCTAACGGTAGCGGGAATTACCTCGCACGTCACCGCGGTCGCGTCAACTTGAAGGAACGGAATCAATTGCAGGCGTATCTAAACCAGATCTAACCGCGTACGAAAACTGTGCTACAGTCACTTACTACTCAAGGCGTCAACGAATGACTCCTTTGGTTAGTATAAAACCGCCGCATCCCTCGACATCATCCTGGCGGCTTCTGGCTGATTTTCATGCCCCACACGTGTCGCAGAATAGCGAAGTGGCGCCAAGCCACTTTGCGCTGGCATTGTTGGCGACGTTGATGTGAAGTGACGATCCAAACACGACTTTCTCTTAATATTTGGGTCTTATGGTTTCATCCGGGCGTGTAAAGGCCCGGGTAAGAAAGCAGCTGCAAGTTTGACTCTCTGAGTGCCATGAGCGGGACACAGCGACCGATGGCGTCGAGAGCTTGATCATTCTAAGCAAGACATTTCAAGTATGTATCAAAATTGACTCAGTAGTATTCTCATAGTTCTTCCTGGTATCCATTAGAATCATTACTCAGTACATAGTCCCAGGATGTTGAAGTTATGGGAGTTGTCTGGATGACCATCTGGTGGTCAGCTGAAAAAGTCGGCTGGAAAAAACAGCTGGACGCCAGCCGGAAGACTCATGGGATCGGGTTTCGAAGAAGATGGCTACCATCTGATCAAGCCAGGGCCAACGTACGGGCCCTTTGGCGGTGTAGCTAAGACAAGATGTGATGACTAATCTACGGTCCACGGAGGCTCCTGCCAAGCACGAGCAACCTCACTACTAGGGCTGCCACCCGTTGCCGTGACGGCAACGGCCGTCGAATCGACGGGTATTCGACGGGCACGGGCCGTCTCGAGACGGCCCGTCGAGAGGTTGAAAAAATCCTTGACGGGACGGCACGGTCAACGGCACGGCCGTTGACGGTAACACGGGTATTAACGGGCGACGCAAGGGGCTACCAAGATAAGGAATTTGGGGAGGGGGGGGAGGGCCCCCGGGTCCTGAAAAAAAAATTGTATACCCTTTCACGTAGAGCTTCTTTCACCGCTCTGTTTCACCCGCCAAGCCATTTGATCGGACTTTGTTCACGGCCCTTCCCCATGTGCACCTTTGAGTTGAGAAAGACCGGGGGTGGTGCACGCCAGAATCGGCCAGATCGACTGGCGCCGTTCTACATGCCTCAATCCGCTACAATTCAAGATGGCTGCTGCCAAAAAGTTGACCAAAAACTCACCGTGCACCAATTACTTGATTCCCTGCCCATTGCAGTGTGGTTGCGCGATCTGCACGTACAATCTTGATGCTCACTGTAGTGACTCGCCGCACAACCCCCCATCTCTCGACAGCATTCCCCGTGTTTATCAAATGGCACCAGATGAATTGAATGCACAGGATGGAGGAGCTATGGCTGGGTCGCGACAATCACCCCACGAAGCGTAATCTTCTGAAAAAGTCGGTCAACCCACTGATCATTTCGGCGGCTCACAGCTCTCGAAATAGTGATGTTCTGGCTTTGGCCTGAGGCCAAAAAGCCCTGGCTTTTTGGCTTGGCCTTGGCTTTGGCTCGCCTCGGCTAGGTTTGGCTTTGGCCTGGCCTGGGATTTTGTCAGGCCAAAGCCAAAATTCGTCCAGATTACCACCAGAAAGCCATGGCTTAGGCCAAAGCCACGGCTTTTGCCTGGCTTGGCCTTGGCCTGGCTCAGGGATTTTCAAAGCCAAATCCAAGCCAAAGCCATGGCTTTCAGGCCAAGCCAAGGCCAGAACATCACTATCTCGAAATGCGGTCAGCTGTGTACTGTCATAATTTCCGGACATGGCTCTGAATCAGCATTAAATGCCCTCAAGCTGCACAGAGAAAAGAATCACGGTGTCACCCAACACAGCGGCTACCCCAAAATTAGGTGCAAGGGTTGAGTATGTCACCGTATGTGTGCCGTGCAGAGGCGGAAAACGGCGGCGTATGGGGGCGGCGTCCCAAAAAGGGAAATTGATGACACGTGCTCCATCACGTGGGGGAGGGGGAGGTACCTAGGCCTCTGAGATAAAAATACCGACATAGGGTACATTTTTCGGGTATTCAAACCCCCTTGGGGCGACGTAACATTGAATTTTAGCTTGGAAGTCCAAGTAATAGTGTCACAGATTTCTGCACAACCTTGGGGTAAGTGCGCATCGTTGCCTCATTGCAAATTGAACACGCGAGACGGCACCGTGCGCGCCAAACCAAGCTGAAGAACTTGCATACAGCAAAATCGAGGCTTTGGATAACCTGGAGCTCCTCGGCTATCCTCGAAATTCGGAATCTAACGCCAGACAGTTTTCACAAACTCTTGAAAGACGTGAGTTTGGGTCAGGTCCGGAAGGGGAAATGCCGTTTCGGCATTGCCCGGGTTGAGATTCCGTCAGCATAAGTCACCACGGTGGATCATAGAGGTTCAGGCAAGATTGAGTATTGGTGTGGGCTGTTTCACATACCCATATTTACCAGTTTAGAGACTGAAATATCTGAAAGACGTCAAGTTTGGGGGCACCCGTCGAACGGCCGTGACGGCCGTTTTTCGACGGCAAAAAACGGCTCACACCCGTGCCGTGGCCGTGCCGTCGATAAGGGTTCAAAATGGTCAACGGAACGGGCACGGCACCCGTTCGACGGGTGCCGTTAAACCGTCTCGACGGCCACGGGCGGCAGCCCTACTCACTACCACACTGCGGTGCTCCTCAGATCAATTGAATCATGAGAACAAGAAAAAGAACACCAGCGGCAGAGGCGGGCGCGGGTCGAACACGTCTTGCTGCCGGCGAACGTGTACACAGCACTCGTGCGCCGTACACTACACTCGATCCATAGCTCACAGCAAGGCCTGGGTAGGTGCGCTTGATTCTGTGGTTTTCCTCCGGCCAAGTGAATGAAAAGAAGATTCAGAGATTCGTTCAGCCTTGATCCGAGGAAGCTCAGGGTCAAGTTGGTACACAGAAGCCATAAGCCATATAGATTTCAGAGAAATTGTTACACATAATATGACACCACGACACGCGATTGGTAGAGGGCGAGCACAGCTCCCGAGTGCGTTAGATTCAGTTGCTCGAGGCCGTCCACATCCTTAATAGGCACCTGCCGGAGTTTCTCCCTCGCCCCAGGCGCACCATCCGCGCTCGGAGGGTATACCATCATCGCCGAAGCTGAGCCGACCACCGTGCTCGTGCTGTACATGGAATAGCCGGCCCTCGAAATCCACCGACGTCCGCGGATCGGGCGGGGAGGGAAATGTGTCACGGTGGGTTTCGGAAGCAAGGGAGAGGATAATGTCTCTGAGGAAAGTGTAAAATGGTATCGCAACTCCAGCGTATCGTTCTTTCTGAGGAACATATGAGTACGCATCAAAGGCGAGTAGAGAGTGGACAAATACCGGATCCCCCGAACCCTGAGTTCATAGATCTCATCGTGCAACGGGCTTTCGGTGACAGACAGTTCCTCCACGCTGAAAGTCTCTATGGCGAGGGGCCAAATGACGCCCGAGATTCCTGTCGTGTCGGCCCAGCCAGTTGTATCGATTTCGTTGAGGGACTTCCAGATGCCGCCGAGGGACGCAATACAACAGAGGTGGATACAATCAGTCGTTTCCCAGCCGTCGACTTCCCTGGGAGTCTTTGCCACGACAATATGGCCCGGAAACAAAGCGAGGGTAAACCGCTTTGAAATATTACAATCACTGTATGCGACAAGGGAACTAGTTTATACCTGGTAATTGTTGACCCTAAAAATGAGGTATTCACCGGTTCGCCAGTTGGCCAGCAGAACGCAGCGGTAACCCCACTCGCCAGCTTCAAAAACGAAGAAGTCGGCCGAAAGTTCGAGCCCGTGAGGGTTCTTCAATTCATTGCAAAGTCCAAGGAGTTCTCGCGAGCCGCCAGTTTGGAGATCGACTTCTAGAATGAGCTGGCGTGCACGCCCCTCCCTAAGATGAAACCGAGATTACGAATCGAGAGAAGAGGATGAGAGACCACGCACGGGCTATCCATCACAAGTGCGACCACCGCCTTCGATGCACCGCGGAAGTCGAAGACCGCATACCGGACGCAGAAGCCAGCCTGTGTGTATGACCACACCCGACGGCCCGTATACACTTCCCAGCATTCCACCCAGCGACCGTTAACCCAAGATCCACAATAGAATAGGATATACCTTCCCCCGGGTAACAGTTCCCCCCCCATTCCCCCATGTGGGATAGTCGTCTCACGCGACACTGTTGGCGGGTCCAAAGAGCCCGGAGACCAGGTGCGGGGGCCAACAACAACGCGCTTCACTTCGTCTATGAGCGCAGGTGTTGTCATATTTTCCAAAACGTCGTCGAGCGGCGGGTCGGCCAGCCCACGCGAAGCCAGCCCCCGGATGATCAGAATCCAGAGCTGCTTGGTCGACGCAACTTCATGAAATATTTTGTTGACCTACAGGAATAGGCGATGAGCGTGAATCTGTGGGATAAGGTTAGAGACGCACTTTAGAAAGCGACAGGATTGTCGCGACGTCTGTGAGAACGAATATGCACAGAAGGATGTCGCTATGGAGATCATGCAGTGGCATGCCAGAATACTAATAAATGTGGACGGTGGCAAAGGAGTCGCCGCAGAACAAATGAGCTGAGGAATGGGTCCATAAGATGCCAGACGGGGAGCCAGAAAAGCGGATGCGATACCGTCCGTCCGCAGTGCTGGGCGTCAAAGAGCGCCGTGGATTCGATTGTTGGGTGAGTGGATGAGAGACAACCTCGACGGGGGGAAGGAACTTCAGTAGTAGGCCTAGGATTCCCGGGATTCGCGAGAGCTACTAGTACTTGTATCGAAGTGATCTTTTTGGTCCGACGTCGTCGGAAGAGACGGAATGCGCTGTCTGGCTGCGTCGGACACAAATAGTGATTGCCGATTTTAGGGTGCTGTTTTTAATTCCCGAGCAATTAAAACCCGGTTTATAAACCATGTTTGTAAACCGGCGTGTTTATAAACATGTTTACAAACCACTGTGTACTAGGGCGCTAAAAATCAAGTCCCTCGACCTCCCCCCCGAATATCAGCCTCGCCGCGGGTTTCGCTCTGCTAGCCGTCTTCCCAGAGGTCCCTACCCAAGTTAAAAGACTCCGAATTTCGTCCGCGCCGGGGACCGGCTCGTCACGGAAAAACGGGATTGTGATATCCACCGTCGCGTTCGATGTCGAAGGCTAGGGAACCGAGCGGCGAGCCGGATTTGGAGCTGTCGTCAATCTCGTTGACTGCTGCAAGACCCGTCTCACAGTCATCTGATACCTGTGCCACTGGTGGTTGATCGCTCGCATTAGATGGGCCAGGTGCATCAGCAGCCCCGTGTCTACGACTTTCTCCAGGTCAGGAACGTAGCCAATGAAGCTGTGGCCGTCGCCAAGAGGGATGGTATCGGGTAAATGCTTCAGAAGCCAGAGGAGCTCCTTCAGCTCCTCATTATAGTATGTCGCGCCCGAGCCAGACATCGATAGTAGCGAAAATTTGCCACGTTACAGAATTTTATAAACCGGCCATCTCTGGCCGGTCCATTGAAAAACCGGTTTATAAACCGGTGTTTATAAACATGTTTGCAAACATGAAGTAGAAGCAGCACCCTAGCCCGGCCGCCGATTTGGAGCCGACACTAAGCTTTCTAGGGCTGCTCGCCGTGCCCGCGACGGGCACCGCCGTCGTTTTGACGGGGGACGAACGGGTATGTCCGTCCCGATCATCCACGGGCAACGGGACGGTCGTCACGGGCAACAGGACGGCCGTCGCGGGTGACAAGACGGAGTCTCGGCCCTTCTTTTTCTTTTGCGCTGCAATGGCGCAATTTTACGTTAGGCAATGAAAGAGCGGCTGAACAAATAATCATAAATTCATCTTGTATTTATCCGGTGATTCTAAGCGTCTCCGAGGATCTCCTTGGCCGCATGCCGAGCTAGCTGAAGGCACTGTTTAATCATCATCAGGGTGCGGATAGTCTCGGCCTTCAAGCTGGCCTAACGCAAGGAGATCGTATCGCGGCCTCCGGAGAAAATGTGCACAACTGCAACAGTGGATCCTAAGGAGTCTAATTAGCAAATTGTGATCGTGCAGGGAAGTGCAACGCACCAAGGATAGTCAGAATAGGTTAGGGAACTGTGCCTTCCGCAGAAAGGATGAGCCAAATGATCAAAACGTCCCCCCACAGAACCAAGCACATTTCACCACGTACGCTTGGAGTATATGGATCGCGTGTGGTGTACGGTGCACGGCTGCACTCAGTACTGGTGATGTGATCTGAGTCTGCAGCAGAATGACGGGTTCGACTCCCCGCGCCCGAAATTAATGGGAGATGTTTGCAGTTTTTGTATTTAGTTCGGGACGTCAGGCATTACAGGCGTTCCATCCGAAGGGTAACCTTTATTCGATCCACTTCTACATGGAGGCCGCACAAGTGCAAGGTCTGGGCACTTGGCTTTCGAAGATGGTTCTTGAAGACCCGGCTCTTCGCGCGCTCTTCCCGAACATTGATCCCGACAAACTCGTTCAACTCATACTGAAACTCTGTAGCGTACACTTGGAAAGGTAAATCCTGCATACCTGGTGACCCTATTTTATTCATTCCCCCTTCTAGGTCAACGGACCCACTAGTTCCTCTCGTGGGACAGAGGACTGTTGATTATCTCAATCGCATTCGCGGCCTGTCTGACCCAACGGATATCGAGAACTGGCATCAGTTCTGTAAGACGCACGAGAACAAGAGGTTGCCAGGTACGTGATTGATTTCCTGAATATGGTCCTTAGCTAAGGGCGTCCCGTAGACTGGTATGCGCACAAAGTCCAGTACCCCTGGCTACTTCCGGGGCATAACGAGAGCCTTTCCAGCTTTCCCAAAGGCCACTGGCAGCAGTCTCCCAGCCACACCAATCTCGTAGTGAGCGCACATGTGGCCTCGAATAAGGCGACAAAAATCAATCTTTTACCAGTCGAAGCCGTCCGAAAGTGCGTGTGCCTTTCCCTGAGTCCTCACAATGGCTTGGAGTTACTCAAACAATCATACAGAGCACGTATATTCGACGCGCAAAAAGCGGTGTCGATAGCCGCCGCCCGTCAGACGTGTATTTCGATAAACCGCAATAATCACGATCAAACCAGAATGCGGCGTGCGGTAACAAGAGCGTCGAAGCGACAACCCTACCGCGAGGAGCACGATGAGATTGGTGACTCGATCGTTGAGGTAGAGCGGGATCTCGCGACCTTTACAGAAAGTAAAAAGGTAGCCGCCGCTCGTCTCAAGGAGCTCGAGTCCCAGAAGAAGGAGCTCGGCCGGGTCCCTCGTCACAGCACCTCGGGTCGGACTACTCAGTCCACGTCGTCGATCCCGCGACTCGTTGGGAGTGCCGATGATTCGTAAAACGCTAAGTTATTGATTCAGCATTTCTTTGTTCAATCGTTAACGGACATTTATAGAAAAATCGGAGTCTGATGTCGAGTTCAGTGGCTCAAGCTCACCATTGCCCCCTTCGTCACCCGTGAGCTCATCGCCCCCGCACCTCCGTCGTACGTGCATTCTTATTTATTTGGTTCACAACCGGACTGAGAGAGATAAAAGTGGTTGATGATGACGACGACATGTTCCCGGCTGGCATATCTGCCCCCACGGAGTCGCCCTCGTCTGATCTTCTTGCACCTGACCTCGAGATTCCTATATCAGACTCCACCGAGCCGCTATTCACCTTTACGGAGCAATATCTGGCGAAGATTTTTGACGCGATGCCGTCGTTTAACGAGCCGATGTCGCTGGTTGACCCGGGATTCCTCAACCTCTTCGATTTCAGCGCGTTCGAAACGCCCATCGCCACCGGAAATTCATCGGAGGAATCCCAAACTTTCCTCCTGCCGGCCGACCCATTGGCTCCGCCGCCTGAATGGCCGACATTGCCCCCCGTGCCGGCATTATCCCTGCCGACCGAACCGGACGCGCTGGCGCTGCCCGTTCCCCAACCTACACGAAAGCGCCGGACGGAGGTGGATCCCGCTGACATGATTGAGGGGCGGCGGGTGCGGAAAATCCGGGCACGCGAGTGCTGAGCGCGTTGAGAACAGACTTCTTCTTGATGGATATTACAAGCCATTAATTGGTTCGGGTCGTATCCCTCGTGAATTTCAATCAATTATTTCTCGCTCTCTCTCCGATCCGTGCAGTGCATCTAAATGTATCTGCGACACAGGTGTTCGGACCTTCAGGTAAATCCAGCCGGGGGAGTAGGCATTCATAGAAATAGGCATTCACCGTATAATAGGCGTTCGTTTGACTGAAAAGGCGTTCGAGGGCATCAATAGGCGTTGACGAACGCCTATGCTACTAAAGTTGTCGTGCCTCGTCGGAAGAGGACTTCAATTACTCAGAGCGCGGGATAAATCGGTGGTTGGAAGCTGAGGTATTCAGCGGGGGAAATCGCCACGCGAGGTCCTGACTCCTCGGTACTATTCCGGCGAGTGGAGGAGCATGTTGGAATAAACATGGGCGGCCAACCCAACGTTAAACCTAGACTCTTCACCAGTGACCAGTCTATTTGATGCCACGATGAGAATTCGTATGGAGGTCCCGAGGATGATCCGCGGAGGCTGCCCTGCACTAATAACACTCCACCAGAAAGAAGAAAAAAAAGCGACGCCCGACAGTATCGGACCTATCGGACATGATGCGCTACGTGACGTCGTCGTGATGCGTGACACTCTCTTCTCTTTCATCAACATGACATTGTCGAAGCCATACGGGCCCGTGATCCAAGTCGTCCGCAGCGTCAACACCTCTTGCGTCTGCGATACATTTCATGCAGTGACCCGCAGCGCATCGTGCGCGCCACGCCCCTTGCTCCCTCGGCGCCGAATCACGCCGCCGATGGGATCCCGCCGCCAAGGGCCCGCCGGCGTTCCTCTGTCGTATCCCTTCATGCTGGACCTCGCGCGCCCGATGCCCGTGGGTATCCCCGAGCCGCATGCCGTGCTAGAGCTCGCTCTCTATCTGCTTATAGCGTGCGCAGGCTCCGCACCCGAACCCACCCCCGATGCGGAGCCGCTCCGTATGCGCATGCTGCGCGACTGCGCCTATCTACCGCCGCGTTCGCGCTTGGACGACCTCTCCCCTTCGCTCTTTCCCCTCCTTCTTTCTTTGTTCTGGCTTCCTCCTTTATCGCCCTCGCCCGCGCTGACGCACCCCAGGACGTTGCCCGGTGCGCCCCGCACACTCCCCTAGCCATCCGCCCCCATGCTGACCCCGATTCCCGCGAGGCGCACAGCATCAACGAAGGGTGAAATCTGCGCGAGCCACCGCGAGGCTGATTTCCAGTGCAAAAATCAGTCCTTGCTTTCATCTTCTTGGGCGGCGTCTAATGACTCTACTATCTTGTCTGCAGCGGCGGTACCTGCACCTGCTGCCGCTGCACCCGCGCAATTTTGGCGGGCAAGCGCTTCTTGCTGATTATTTGCTTTGAATTTTTGTTGATAGGGCCACGCTCGCGGTGGGTGCGGGGAACCTTCGTGCGCTGGGCCTGCGCACCGCTCCATGCGGCCGGCGAGAACCTCACGGGCGTCCTCGTACACGCGCTGACGATGAGTGGCGACAGGAAGCCGGACGACAAGAAAACGCCGGCGGCGGTCGAGGGCGAGGGGAGTAAAGAGCGCAGACAAAAACGAGCGTGAGCCGCCGCGATGTGTATAAGCTTAACTTATCCTGGATCTCACGGCATCGGCGCCTGTGACGGCAAGCGCTCATGCCTCGCATGCGTCCATCCTCCGAGCGAACGAGTGGTGCTCTATATAGACACATCGGAAAGAACTGCGGCTGAAGACAGCTTGAATTTTTGTACCCATTCTTGGTCGCTCCGAGCCCCACGGCCCGCCCAGTTGGCTCGACTTTGTAGTGTTCCTTAGTTCAACCCGAAAAAAAACTCTGCAAGGCGAATTCGGGCGCGGGGAGTCGAACCCCGTCCTACGCTTGCATTACGATGGAATGCAACAGTGCGCCGTGCACTACACACGAGGTTATATCCTGTGTGCAGATATTGGTAATTGCACTAGAGCCTGCGGTGCAACTGAATAAGGAACAAGAAAATCACGAGCAAGAGGTGTTGTCAACCTCCAAGTGGGACTGGAGGAGACACACTCACATGCCACAGCATCGCGAGACAACATACGACGATGGTAAAGGATGAGACAAGACTAGTACTCTTGCGGCTTGGCAGGAGGACACAAAAGGGAAGCAAGGGAAGGCCTAGACCCGGCGACCCGGCCCGACTGCCCTCGGCCGCATGCGGCCGCAGCTGTCGCATCATTTGCCGCTTCCTGCCTTCCGCCTTGCTTCCTCAGCTCCACCTACTCTCTCTCAAGCTCTCCCCAAGCTATATATCGCATCCAGCCAGGAAAATCCAACAGTCCGTCCTGAAATCGCGTCATCCGCCATCCACCTTCCAGGCCCGTGCCCTCGAAAGTCTGCCTAATCGTGTGTGAACCTCGCCGTGCTCCCGGGTTCTAGTCCTAGATGTCCTTCTCGCAGCCCTACGGTCCGACGACACCCAGAAAGATCGCAGCGCACACCAGCTCTGATCTGTACCCTTCGGATAATTGAATGCTCCGAATCAATGGAGCGCACAATCTCCTTTACTCTCCTCACTCCCATACTCAGTGCTGGTGCGGGTGACTCACGCGCGCGGGGTGAGCCGGCATGGGAGAATCGGACAGGAATATACCGCGGCGGAATATACCTACCACCGACTCACACAGCCTGGATTCTCTCAATGATTTTTCCATTGCGTCACTACTATTTCCAAATATGTACTGCCAGTAGAGCGGGTCCGTTATGCGTCGTGGCGCATCAACGGTCGGATAGTGAAGGCACTGTGGCGTCTGGCTGCCACATCCCGACGCGCATCCTCACTATCCTGACCCAACGACCGGCTTTCTCGACTCGCCAGGTTTCGGGTGAATTCACTACAGATCATTAGAAAGAGGGTCGAAGGTGCTGGTCCCACGCCAGCGCACATGTTCCCTGCGAGGTACAGGTCACCCAAGTGCCACTGTGCGTCGTCCTCTCACCGGTGTTTACGCGGGAAATTCGCTCCCTTAATTGGACTTGGCTTCACAGGTGACGCTCAGAGCATGAGCCCCGGGGTGGTAAGTGTGTGAACCATTTTCACCATTCTTGCCCGGAGACTCTTGATCGTCGATAGATGGCGCAGATGTCGAGATGTGGACTCACTTCCATGGTTTCTATCCCTGATAACCACTCTCTTCCGCGGGTTCTTCCACCGAGAGGCTTTCCCGTCGGAACGCTGTAATAGCAAGCGACCCCCTCTGCGGCCTCCCCGCCTGTACCTGCATTCAAAATAACCTTTTTCTGTAGCTGCGGAACTCGTATCCATTTGGTTGCGAGCACTTTCAAGCTGGAGGGTCAGTAGAAGTAGTCCACCCTAATATCTCACCCCACGCGGTCCTCCTTCCATCTTTTCATCTATCACCAATTCCGCCAATAATATTGGAGTCCACATTATGGGATCGCAGATACACCACCAAGACAACTCCATATAAACGGTGAGCTATTGCGTCCTTGATTCAAGTGCGCATCATGGCTGTCGATCCCACTTACCCGCTCTACCCCATCCTATGCATTGTCTCCGCTTTCTTCATGTTCCTCATCCTTACTCACAGTTTCATTCGTCAATCCTGGAATCTCGCCGTTACCTTCCTTTGCATCGGCCTCTTCCTTGACAATTTGACCCACGGTATTAACGCCATAGTGTGGCGAGACAACTCGGATATCAAAGTGCCCGTCTACTGCGACATAGGTATTTACTTCCGCTCGTCGCTTATCATCCACTTGATAGTCTACAGTCTCTCGACTTCAGTTCTTCATGAATTTCCTCCCGTCGATTACCTCCCTGTTGATCACGCGAAAGCTATATATTATTTCATCCATGCGTGACGTCGAACCTCCCAGTCGCAAAACGGTGCGATTTCCCATCCTTCAGTCGGCTTTCCGGTTTACAACTCATCTGTGTACAGAGGATGTTCGATCTTGGGATTGAGTGGGGTTGGGGACTTGGTTACCCTCTATTCATGACTGTGGTGGTTTGTACGGCTCATGTTCCACTTTCCTTATCCCATATTAACGTCTGCGCAGATACCTTGTGCCAGGACGCTCGTTTCGGTGTCCTCCAGGGTTTTGGCTGTGCATCCAGTACCGCAGATTCTTGGTTCAGCGTCGTGGTTATCTCGATACTTCCAGTCATTCCTCCGCTTATTTCAATCTTCTTCTACTGCCGTACGTGTTTTGGTGGTATTCGCCAATTGCAGTGCTGATTGCCCCGTACAGCTCTCATCATTCGTACTGTCTATGTCCAAAGCCAAGGCACGAACGACTTCCTGGCAAGTAACGGTTCAATGTCGCGCACTTCTTACATGAGGATCCTGGCACTCGGATGTCTCGACATCGTCATAACTCTTCCAATCTCAATCATAAACATGGTCTCCTTCTTCGCCACTTTATCGGGCCCACGCTCTCTCCCTGCCTACGTCGGATGGAGTGCCACTCACGCCGACTTTGCGCCTTTTAGCGTTGACTACGCTGATCTGACCGATACTAGATGGGACGCGTTCACCACTTACTTCGATTACGGGCAGTATGCCGTGCTCGCCGTCGCCATATTCGCTCTCTTCGGGATGACTTCAAGTGCGCGCTCCGCGTACTGGTCGCGCATTATTCTCCTTGGCAAGCTGGTTGGGTGGAAACCGAAAACGCGCCGCCGACAGTCCGTCCATCTGGACTCACTCACTTTCGCTGCTCCGAGTCATGCAGTCAACTTGCCGCATGGGTGAGCACATCGCCAATCAAAAACGCAAAATAAGGCGGCTTACCAGATTTTCAGGAGCACTACCTTCAATCCCATGTCCGAGTCCAAGGAGTCCAAGTCCGAGTCCGAGTCTGCGCCCGGCTCCTCCATTCAGCGCTCGAAGACCGAGACCTTTGTTTAAAGACGTCGTGGTTGGATCCGAAATGAGTGGACAAGGTCAGATACTACTTCTCTCGTCGTGACTGTTTTCGCTGATTGCCGTGGAAGGTGATATCCACGACGTGCTACGAAGTTCTCTGGCCTCATGCTGATCATCTCCATATTTCCACACCTCTGGTTGCTCATATATGTTGTAATCTTCGTTCCCTTGTACAATACCTCCTCGTTGTACTTATAGCTTAGCCAAATGTGTATCTACGATTTGCCTGCTGAAACAGATGCTACAAGGACGAACCGAGAAAGTAAACGGAAAGGAAGGCCTACACCCGAGCCGCCGGCCCGACTCCCGTTGAATGCAGCCGCGTCATCAGTTTGTGCTCCCTTCTTCTCTTCGACCTCCCTCGTTGCTTCCTCGTCGTTCACCGCATGGCATCGATATCCAACTGCCACTCTCCTCTGGGGTCACACACATCCTATCCGCGCCATCAAATCCGAGTGCATCCTGCGTTCTCAGCGCCTTTTGAGTTTCTGCCGGTAAGCGCAGTGGCCCTTCGGTCTGCGAGGCGCGGGAACATTATAGCGCTCACCAGCCTTGACGTTTCCTACCTTTACGATGCCACTTGAATCGAACGCACATGTCCTCGCAGTCCCTTGACCACCCAATACCGCTGGATTCCCATTTCCACGCGCACATCGCACTCTTCACGAACTACAGTACCCAAATCTAGTCCTCTACTTCCCATGGCTACAGCCGCTGATGCTCTGGAATCAGCGGCGAGTCCCGTGGACAACACCTGCTTGTTCCGACCACTCCGCTCCAACTCCGCCTAGTCATTCTCTCTCCTCATGACAGGTGTGGTAGACATGAGGCAGCGCTGAATATACCCTCTAGCAACGAATGGGGGCGGTATCTATCTTACGTCTTCCAGTCTTTCATCGCGTTCTTGCTGATATTCCCCGTTAATTATACCACTCCACTTCCCGCACTTCTAGTTGCCTCAGTGTCCCCTCGAGTTTAAACGGGTCTACTCAAATCGTGGAGGGGAAGGACATCGCTGGGCCCTCTAGGATACGCGACGCCTTCCCATTTTTTTAGAAATCCTGGGCAGTGCTCGACCTAAGTACTCAGCCAGTGACTTCATCACAGAACACATATGTATCTCGTTCATCTTTGATCACTGCCTTGCTGATATCCCGAGATTTGACCTTTATAGCCTCCCTATTACCCACCCTACGGTGACATGATCACAGAAGATGTGGATCTTTTTGTTCATCTTCTATCACTTCCGGAATGATATTTCCCCTCACTTGTACCTGCCGGACTTTGACGATCCTCACTCCCTCGCCGACACTGCCTGCGACTGACCGCGAAGGTACGTGTGTATTTCCCGGGGATTTCACCCTACTTATCGGGTAGCAGTGATTCGTCTATCCGGTATCCCCTAGTCCAGAGTCGGTGCCGTACGACTGAAGAGTCACCCGATTGGAGGCTAATACTCCCTTGAGCTCCGCTGTTCTTCGGAAGATCATGGTCTCCGCCATCTTCGCCGCACTCTTCTCACTATTGCCCGTGTGTTCTGGCGGGCAGCCACGACACGTTCCAGTTCTACAGGCGGGCCGGCGCCCAAGCGACCATTTCTCCTCACGGGAGCTGGCAAGTCGAGTGTCTAGCACAGAGCAGAGCTCCGCGCTACTGCATGCGAACGGGTGGGCTAGAAAGACAAGCGTCTCGACGGGATTCAGCTCAAGCCTCACGGCGCGTTATGGCTGGGAATCCTGACGAAATAAAACCTAGGACTGAATGAGGGCAAAACGATGAGTCTGCGCGGAGAGTTACGGCCGAAAATGAACAATGCACAGGCGTGTTATGGTCGGACGAGCGAGGCCCTCGGAGGAGGGATCATAAATCTCGACATCGGCTAGGTGACTAAATTCGAATGGGATCGTCCAATCTCCGAGGTTCTCTGTCGCCTGAAGATTCAACATCTTGATCTGAGAACGTTTTCCTGGCGGACGAGGGAAGAGGCACGGGATAGCGCCATCAAAGTGAGGGCATGGTCGATGCATATTTCGAATAAATGATCCAAGGCAAACTGGTTACTGGTGGTGCGGCAGATGGACCTCGCGGATCGAGGGCGGGTCAAATGAAGCGTATGACGTCTCGAAGGGCCGGAAGGGCGGCCCGGACATCGTCGCATCAACGCTGCGACCTAACAAAGCCACACAGGCTCGTTTTGCATCGTTTTGCCAACTTGTTCCCAACTGCGGCTCGTCACCACTGGTCGTCATTCACTTACTGTGCAACCAATATGCAGCCTTCTGCGGCGGGAGATCAGCCCGCAGGGTGCCAACACCTGGGGCTAGCTACACCCGCCTAAGGTGTGTCTCCGCGACATCCAAAGCCCAAGCCTATGTCGCTGACTGCCTCTACGTTCCAGCCATTCATACTTGGCCATCCCTATCCATCCCCTCCGAGCTCATCGCCATGTTACTCCCCTCTACGCCCGCGTCCAGTGCGTCTAGTGCGTCTATTGCATTGCCGCTCTATATTCACTCGCTATCGAAGCTGCAGGCTCTGCGCATACATAGGGCCTGTCATTTGTCACATCCTTGATCGCCTGAGATCTGCGTACTCAAGCTTCTCCCCTGTCGCTTGCTGCAATCGATCCCAGGCGCGTCAAATCCTCCTCGCCCAGCGCGCGCGCGCTGGACGAGACGCAGACAGGTTAGTCCTCGCTTCTTACCAATAGCCCCGAGCTCAACTAGTATCTTTCTCCTAGGCTATGGGACGACCTTGATGGCCGAGCCTCCACGGTCAAGGATACGGAGGAGATCTACGCCGTGGCTGAGGTGCGGAGCTGGGGCACGGGACGCTGCGACCTGCTCTTGGCTGGGTCGGGCAGCAACTCCTCTAGGCCCAGGATCCCGCCACATGGTTTTTGCTCCGGCAAAACAGAGGATGGCTGCGTTGATCTAGCCCGGCTTTCCCGGCGACCCGCAATGCACCCGCCAAGACACAGTCACACACCCCATCCTCGCCCGACATCCCCCTCGCGCGCCCCTGTTTTTTCCCCCGCGACGAGCATAGGCTCCGTTTTCCGCCCCACACGTTCTCTGTGTTCGGGCCTCCTCATCGATCGTGCCCATGCTCTCATGCGTGCACCTCCCCATGCGCGCGCCCCCGCCCCCACAGCGTGTAGCTCTCCCCCGCAGAACGCGGGCGTCGTACCTAAGACCGACCCCCAGGCCCATTCCCATTCCCATTCGTAGCCCCGTCCCCGTCCCCGCGTGCATGCAAGATCCCGGCGCGGCGCCTTACCCTGCCTACCATCGACACCCACTCGCTACCCCCCGGAGTCGCACGCCCCGACGCCGTGACCATCCTACCCCACGCCCCGTCAGCGTCACTCAGCTGCAGCCTTCTGCAAACGGTGGCGTGGCTCCCCGCACAATACGCGGCCTTTGCCTATGTCCTCCCCCTCGTGCCACCGCATTTCTCCGCACGCGGCCGATCCCCTCGGCGCGCGTGCTGCCTTTGCGCGTCTCCTCGGAGTCCTCCGTCGAGTGCACTACGCAAGCCGGAGAACGCCGCTATCGCCGTCCTGGGACCTCTCCGTTGCGATTCGCGGAGCCACGACGCCGCCGCGCACTCGACGGCGGAGGCCCTGCCCTCGCGCTCGCGCCATCTCCACCCCGTCCCCTCTCCACTGCCCAATTCCCATCCATTTGCAGCCCTCCAGAGTGCGCCCCACCCGCACATCTGCTCCCATCCACCCCCCTCCCTCCATTCACCCCCGACCCCTCGTCACCCCGGACCCGAATAGAGCACCCTTCCTCGCCCCTCATACTCGGCCCTCCCCGCCCGCATCCCCCTTCCCGTCCCCGCCCGTGGTGGCCCTCCTCGTCCGGCGCATCGCTCGTCCAAATGCGGACGTGTGATGTGTCACGGCGTCACTTCCCCTCCTGCGCAAGAACAAGACGTAGCTGTTTCGGCGTACAGTGCGCCCACACGCAGACGCAGCCCGAACGTGCGGCTTCTTCTTGATTCGTGCCGGCATATCTCCCGGCCCCGATGGGCGATGATCGATCGATGCGTGCGCGTCCGTGTCCGTGTCGTCGACCGCACGATAATCACACCGCTGATTGCCAAATTTCGGCAGAGCGGAGGTGTAATTCGAAACCAAATGTAGCGAGTTATGTTTAGGTCAGTCCGAAAATCAAGTTTATTCCCATAGTTTAAGTATCAGTTTAAGCTGGAATGAAATCAGTCGAATAAGATTGAATTTCTGACGCGCAGAAACGTGAAGAATTGGATTGCAAAACAAACCATGGGAAACTAAAAGTCTAAACTACTTGTGTCGTTACTGGGATAAACACATCTGATACTCATTTGATACTTAACATATAAGTTGGATATGGGTCTTACTGAAATTGGAGCTGTAACCTCAAGTATCAATTCTCATTTCAACTCCTCCGAAACATCCCGTTTCGGCTTGGATTTCAGCTCAAGCTGATATGCGAACCGAAACAACTAATTTCAGTTTCCCTAAAATTTGGTCGGCAGATGGTCTGCGGAGCATCCGCTGACCATCCAGAGCTCGTCCGCAGACGATCCACTCATCGTCCGTGGACAATCCTCAGATCGTCGTAACCCACAGATATATTCTCTCTTCTCTATTCTTTTGCCTACCGGGTCGACGTCGAAGCCCAAAATAACTGGTGTATGTATTGCATGCGTCGCGCGCATTCGGGTTCGCGAGAGATGTGCAGCTTGAACGGGATCTACTTGAGATCACGGGACCATGGGTATAACTATCAAGAAATACATTCATGGTTGTGGATAAGAATACACCAGTGTAATAATACAGTGTATTCGAAGACTTTCGGAGAGAAGGGACTCTAAAAGAGCAGAACTCAGTAACAGCGTGATCAAATCGGGCTGCGACTTACAGTTTGAGCACAGAACGAGCTGAGGATATCAGCTAAGGAAAGAAGTCGGCAGGGAAGAAATAATTCTCTCGATGTCCGCGGGACCCAGCTGGCAGATGCTGGACCATATAGCGAGCGATTCAGTTGCGAGGGAGTTGGATGTGTTGAATCCTGGGGCCGAGGGGAGAGCCGAAGGCGGTGCCCGTGGGGCGAAGTGAGAAGACACCTGTGATTAGGACGTCGTCCGCCCGAAACACGATGCTGTCTGTAGAACAGACAGCAGCGGTCGAAGGTTGGAGGAGGGAGAGAAGGAGATCATGATTTATTACTGATGGGATCAGGATTTCTTCCGGTTGTGAAAATTGAATTAGTGCGATGGTCCAAGTGGGAGTTGCCGTTAGAATCATTTCAATTCACGTATATTCTCGAGATGTGTTGGCTAATTTGGACATCTCTCTGTTGTTGGTCTATCACCGTCGTCTCCCTTCTCCGCCGTCCGCCGTCTCGCCGCACCTCACCATTTAAAACTATGTATTAGATTTTGTACCTAATTACAATGAAATTTTGTGCAACTGCGATTTGCCTGCCTCAAGCCGCTGGAGCCGTCCCAGCGGCTCGCGCCAAGTCACCAGCCGCTGGAGCCCTCCAACCAGGAGTGCGGGCAGATGCGGATTGGGATGGGAGGACGGGACGGGGAGGGAGCGCGCGTGGACTACGGGGATGTAGATGGGAGCGCGGAAGACGGGGGGAGAGCACGGGGAAAGCCGGAGGATCAGGGGAGCGCGCGGAAGATCGGGGGAGAACACGGGGATGGAGGGGTGGATGGGGGACCGCGCAGAGGAGGAGGGGAGAGCTGGGAAGATCGGGGGAGAGTGCGGGGAGAGCGGGGAGGATGGGGGGAGAGCCCAGACAAAGGTGAAGGTTTTTGTGAGCAGTGATAGCAGCGGTCATGTGAATGGACTCGAGTCGAGCGACAGCAGCCCGACGGGGCAGCGCGCCGAAGATCGGGGGAGAGCGCGGGGATGGGGGGGAGGATGGGAGACCGCGCGGAGGATGAGGAGAGGGCGGGGAAGATTGGGTGAGAACGAGCGCGGGGAGTGTGCAGAGGCGGGAACGAGTGAGCGATCCGTGCACATTGGCAGCAGTTCTCCCCGCGTTAACCCCGGGACGAACGTGAAAGCGTCAAAAACTGTAGTTATGCATTAGTTTCTATAATCAATGAAACCCGTAGGCAGACCTTGTGGGCACTTCATATATCTATAGGAGGCGCGGCTGCTGCTGCCGGCCGTTGTTGGTTGTACTAATCTAGGGACATTGAGCTAGATTACTTCACGTCTAGCAAAAACAATCAGCTAACGACCGGTCGAAAGAAACGGAAGACTTACCCATTACCCCGGCAATTTGATGTACCGCCAAATAATTCTAAGCAGCTTCGGAAGCCCACTGGCGCCTGTGAGCGAGAAGAACTCCCGGTGTCGCTTGCTGCATTTTTAGATGCGGCATGCGACGGGGCGGATCTTGGCGTGCGCCAGCGTAAGGTGACACAGGCGCTCTAAAAGTGAGAATGAGAATAGCATAGATCCAGGAAAAAGCACGCACCTGCAAGCATGGGATTGTGCGCAGGGAAGATGTACTGGAAGTCACGGTCGTCGTCCTTGCGCTCGCTGGCGCGATATTCTCCACTGCGGCGCGGGGGATCGTTTGTGTGACCCCGTTTGAAGAGGCGTCGGTGGCATGTGAAGCGGTTGAGGTAGATATACCCCGTGCCCTCCCGCTTGTAGGATCTGCGCCCGAGGGCGAGCAACGCCTGGTCGTCGGGGTCGTGTAGACGGTGTCTGGGGGGGCAGAGCGTATCAGTGGCAGCCCGGGATGGACTCGGGACTAACATCTAGGTCATGTGGTTGCGCACCATCTAGAGATGGCGGTGGTGGAGAACGACGTCTGCATTAGTGAGGCAGTAGTATGATGCAGAGGGAGAGGGATGGGATGGGCAGTGCGCAGAGGGAGAGCACGCGCGGAGGTAGAGTGAGAGCAAGCACGCGCACGCAGAGTGAGAGATTCGGAATGGGGGGGGGGAGGATGGACGGGATGGGAGTGCGCGCGGATGGAGAGGGAGGACGCCAGCGAGTTGCGTGGGCTTGGGATGAGAGGATGAGCGGCGGACTCAAAGGCGGATGCTACGCCACTGATGGATGACTGATGATGGATGATCGCCGCTATCCTCTCCTGATCCTCTCCACCACTGTTGGTCGTTTCGCGACCAGCACCGGCGCCGGCTTCCTATGTCTCATTGCAACTGTTAAACGTCTTACGGGCAACACTAATGTCTTCGTTCTTTCAACATTCAATCATGCAAGATTGTTTATTTCACGCATCCAAGTACCGAAAAAAAATCTATGATCCTTGTTTACTCCGAGTGCAAGTCCGACTCCACTTCCACCATTTCGGCCGCCGCAGCCAACAATTGGAACGCTTCCTCGGAGACCTCCAGGTCATCGTAAAATACCGGGCTCGCGGTTGACTCCCTCTCAATCCATTCGGCGTTATAAACACACCGAGGCAATCCTTTTGGAGCCCCAGAAACACCCGGGGTGCCATCTCTGTCGCGAGGAAGCGGCATGGGGCCCTTGCGGTGGTCCGCCAGCTTCTTGCTCACCACATCCACCATCTGAAGATAGTTGCCTACATCCGCAGCGCGCCAAACGCAGACCTTGACTCTGAAGACACCCAGCTTCACCAAACACCCCGTTTTCTCACTCACAACTGTCTTCTCGCATTCTTCCTCCGACGACATTCCGTTATTCTCGAGATGCTCCAACATCTGTAGGATCCTCTTCCATGCTTCGAGATCTAGTGCTTTTGTCGCTGTTTTGAGCTTGATCACGAAGTTAATGGTCCGCTCGCGCTGGGCATATTTCTTTATTTTTTATTAGAACAGCCTAATAGGACAAGTAATTGACTTACCCGGAACTTGGTCGCATAACCGCGCGTATCCGCCGCACGTTGCTCACGGTATTGATTAGCTCGGTCCAACGCTTCAGTGGGAGTCTCATCTCCGCGTGGCTGAGGTCTGACCCAGCAAGCCTGAGCTCTGTACAACTGCCCCCTGAGCTTCTCAATCAGCCACTCTCGTGGAACGGCTGCCAGCCCTTGCCCATTCCCGGTAATAATCGAAGCGTCGACGATCTTGTCAAGAACAATCTTGTTCCATCTCGACTGGCGATACCCGAGCTGGAAGTCAAATCTAAAATCTTCTGGCCGCGGCCGGAGGAGACCCTGCGCGCACTTGCGAACTTCATCAGCAGATGGTGGTGTGATCAATACAAATTCCTCGTCGGTTTCGACACCGCATTTATCCTTCTTCGTCTGTCTCAAGATTTTCTGCGACAATCAATCAGTATGGGCAATCATGGTTTCGCGTCAGACTGGACTTGCCTTCCAGTTCGTCTCAAGCTGATCGGGTACTGTCTGAGATATGACGGGTTTGGAAGCGGCGCCTCCCTTCTTTTTGGCGACCTTGGCGCCGGGGAGGAATTTGGCAAGTTCGGCGGCTAACTTGGCAATATCGACACCATCAACTATTATTGTTTCGCTTTCCATGTCCATTTCGCCTGTAGTCGACGAGCCAGCGGCAGGAATAATAGAGATTGGAGTGAAGGGAATGACGGGCACTCTCGTGCTCATATTACGCAGTTTAACTTGGCTCATAATCTTCCCTCGACGGGTACGTGGAGTCTGACCCGAGGTTACGTTGGCCAGTTTCGCCCGCAGCGCAGCCGCTTCGTCTGTTTTTTTTCAACCAGGAGAACAGTTAATAATGAGCATTGTTAGCAGAACGAAAATCCTACCGCGCGACGCTCAAATTCTCGAGCCTTCTTCTCCTGCGCGTCCTTCTCCGTCTGCGTGGATATAAGCTCGCTATAAATCTCTTGATTCTTGGCTATCTGAACGAAACATGAGCAAATTTCTTCTGTGCCAGAAGAGCAATATCCTACCGTTTCTTGTGCGTACTGATTTGTTTGTCTCCATTGCTCGTCCCTTAGATGCTTCTCCGACTTAAGGTGCTCAAGAAGCGACTGGTTTTGGTGCAACTGAGGAAGGTAAGTGAACATATTGAAGAAGGTCGAAACTCTTACGAGGGTGTCCTTGGTTTTCCGTTCCGCAAGGAGCTGATTCATCAGGACGCTCTGCTGCTTGGAACTCTCTTGCATATTCTTATCCATCTTCGACACCTGCTCGTATAGCGTCTGGAGGTGTGATTGCATCTGGTGATTCTTCGCTTGGGCCTTGATCTTCAACTGCGCCGTGCTGTCTTTGTAATACTCGGCGTCTTTCAGCTATTGCACGAATTGTTACTGCCTACGCTGCCGGAATGAGCGTTGTACTCACATTCTCAAGTCTTTGGTGAGGCCCAGGACGTTTCTGTGATGCCTGTTTATCTTCTTCTTCACGTCTGCGCGTCAACTGCGGCTAAGGAAACGTAAGTCTACGGTCGTGTCTGCCTTGCAGCCGCCTACCTCGTTCGATGATTCTTGGCCAAAGGTTCCAGGGCCGCCAGCAGGTTGGTGGTTCGCCCACGGATCCGCAGTCGGCATTTCTGAGTCACCATTGAACATGTTCCCAGCGTAAAATGTTTGGAAGATATAAATGTGGGGTTCGAAGGGAGTTGGACAAGTAGACGAAGAGGCGCTGGAGATCTATCGAGGTGAGCTTGACGCGTTATTCACATACTTTTGTACTGCATCTACCTTGTTCCCACTCTGGATATTGTTGTCTCTACTTGGGGCCATCGTCCCTTGTTGTCGCCTGCAGATCTGCACCTTGTAGCTACGTTGCACGTTGCATAATTCCACATTCGGTCGTCTCTGGTTGTCGCCATCCAGATCTGCATTCATCCAAATCGTTATCCAGTCCTTGGTTTTTTTACCCCCTCCAGGGCTAATATTGTTGTGCTCTAAGTGCCCGGTTCAAGAATATTTTCCCGTCGCTTATGGAATCGGTCAGTTCTCGCTCGCGTCCTCCACGAGAAATGCCAGAATAATTTGATATGTTGATATACGGCCAAAGTAGACTACAGTAGGTATCGTAAGCATATCAAGCATTATTCTCGCCCATCATGTCGAAAACGAGGCCCCTGAGCCTGGTTCGTTGGGGTCCTTGAAAATTACGCAATTTGTTCGACAGCCTGGAAAAATATCAATATTCAGAGGAAATAACCAGAGAAGACTGAGCCTACGTCTCGGCCACAAAGTTGGCGACCTCACGGTCAGAACCGCGCATATTGACAACTGAGAATGAGTCCTTGCGTGCGGTGCGCATGATGACGAGATCACCCTGCACACCTAGAGCGCAGTTGTGAGGGAGGCGCTTGTGCCGCTTGAAGTAGCAGCGGAACGAGGAGATAACGATGTGCCCGCTCGATAGCTGGTGTAGAACGTTCACACCAACATCGTGAATGAACGGCTGAGTGCTCGCGAAGTCCATGACACCTTCCACGCAAGGATGGTGAGACCGTCCAGTACTGACCGGCGGACAGTCGACGTGGACGGGAACAAAAGAGCGTCGGCCAAAGGCTGGGTATACACGGGCCTTCAAAAATTTACTGGCCTGCGAAGACTTAACTCGTGCATAGAATTAGAAGGAATACTCCTTACCTTTCCAGCTCGGGGTCCAGGCGCACGAATAGAGTGTCTAGTGGTGGTCATATTCAGGCTGCTGAGATGGCTTTGAACGCGGGATAAAGATGTAGTTTGAGGAAAGCCCTCCGGGCGCCCGGTTAAGAGAATCCGGACGCTAGGAACATTCATGTACTTATTAGGAAAATGTTGTTAATCTTGTTCCAGAGGGGGATATATGCAGCCCCAGCACATCAACTTGAAGCGCGTGGGTGGTGATTGCGGAACAAGGTCTTTGTGGCAGCGTTCTGGTAACGAAATAGAGGCTGCCATGGCCAAGCCATGGCGGCAATTCATTGGACCGCAGAGTAAGATGTAAGCAATTAGCAGCTGCCAGAGTACGATGCTGAATATAAAACATTCAGCAGCTCGACAAGTGCTACAATGTAAAGAGGCAGAGACATGGAGGAGTTAAGGATGAGTGGCTCATCATCCGCAGTGCTGATCGGATCGGATCGGATGTCGGATCGTTTCTGATCCGCACCGCTGATAAGTAGGACGACGGTGGATAGATATTCACACTTGAACGAGCAGGCAAAGGATAAAATGAATTTCATGGGTATACATGTAGGCATGGCAATAAATATTAAGCTACACTAGAACAATGTGAGAATTTGCCAGAGGAGTGCAAGGCGCCGCACCTAATGGTTGCGGCGGAGACGGCGACGAGGGGCTGCGCCGTTGATAGCAGAATTAACTGCATGGAAGGCCTCTTGTGTCACAGTGTGCTTGTGAGAGGAGCGTTTGACCTTCAAATGTGCTTGAAGGAGACGAACGGTGGCCCAGTGTTTCGCATATGACTTCAAGATTGGAAATTTTTCCACCATCTATCGAGGGTTCGAGAGTACTCGGGCAAATGATTAAAGCTGGGCTTACAAGTCTGTAGAAGGTTGCCAATTTAGCTTTACGCTGCATCTTGAAACTGGCGCGGGAATCGAGGTGGGTTTGCGTAAGTTTCTTAATGTGTGCCTGATCTTGTAAAGATAACTGTACCATGGAGCGCGACTTCACGTACCTGGACTTCCGCCAACTTCTTGGGGCCCCACTCTTCGAAGAGCACGGGAAACTTGATGCGCGCAACACCAGACGGACGTCCGATCTTGGTCGTGTCTGATTTTGACCCAGATAGGCCGCTGTCGCTGTCGATGTCTGTGAGCGGGCTAGACGGGGCGCTATCGTCCACCGAAGCTGTGGGGCCCGAGGCAGACGTTTCTGGAGCGGTTGCGCTCGCGGTTACAGACGGTAGCGTGGACTGGTTCGCCGGCGGGACATCGACCATCACTGCCTTCTTAGGACTCTCAGTCCTCAAGGCAGATGAATGAGTGACAAATTTCGGAAGATCGCGGTGTGCGGTCGGTGTGGGGGTGTTCGGAGGGCGAATGTCAGTCGCCCAGAGTGAAACCATCAAGGGTTGCGGAGGGGGGGAAGAGCTGGCGAAGGGCTGAATAGCTGCGATATCAGAGGGCGTCATTTCGGGTGCAAGGAGGAGGCGAGGAAATTTCAGCAGACACATTTATTTGGGATGTAGGCCACCTCCATTGGTCCATATTGATCCCTCGTGAATTCGGGAACAAGGATGATCCGCACGTCGGATGCGGATGCTGTTGTTGCAAAGATAAAACAACATCCAAGAAAAGAACAAGGCAAGAAGGCAGTTCTTGTAATATTAATGGGGAACAAAAATGCAAGTGTCCCGATGAAGAAACAATTGAGTGCTCACCGCAGAACAAGCTTAAGGGGTTGAGGCGAGTATCACAACACACTTTGAATAAAAGCGGTCGGCCATCCGAGTTCAGAAACATCTGTCCAGTACCCTGCCCTCATCATCGCCGTTATGTTCAGCAACTACCGCCGGCAAGGAAGGCTGCAGGGGCACATTGGTGCGCTCTATTGTATGGTTGCAACCGATGACGGAAAATTTCTTGCAAGCGGCGGTGAGCATCGGCGATAAAAATGGGTAAATTACGTTGCTTACGCGGTGGACCCAGGAAACGACGGCACCAGAATCTGGGATGTCAAATGTATGACTCAGATTCCCAACAGACCTGCGAATGGCGGCCTCCGAGGGGCGACCGCAGCAATTGCGTGGACCAACCGCGACGACGAGCCCGGCGAGATACTCTTTTACGGTACTGTCAATGGTTATTTGATCAGCTGGCGGCAAGCTTCGGTGAGCACCAGCACCATTAAATGGATATCACGGTACTAACGAGGTGCCAGGGAGACGATGGCTTCCATGAGGTGTTCTGCAGACGGCTTGCTCAACCGGGAGAAGTCACAGCTCTTGCTTTTGATGCGCTGTCGAATCGCCTGGCGGTCTGCAATTATAACTCAGTGGTCCAGGTCTGGCTCTTGGCTTCGTCGGCGGTGCCTCACAAGCTATTCGCCGTCAATATCACCAACTTCATTCCCAAATCTGTGCACTTCGGCGCGATGCGCGAGAATGAGAGGGAGCTTCTCGTGTTCGGGCTCCACGACGGCAAAATGTGAGGAGTCTACAATCTTAGCTCTTTCGTGCTGACCATTACTCTTCTTCAGCCGTACTTTGACTGGTTCATTGGAGACCGACAGTCGCGCGGAACCTTGGGAAATCGGTGTTTGCATGTAAGTCGTTTCACTTGAATTTTAAGGAAAGAAACTGACTGAGAATCCAGCGGCGATGCAGCCGTGGACACTCGCAGAGGGACAGTCTGTGTTGACGACACAGAGCGCGGAGCAATCCTTTATCACCTCGATGATCACCAGCGGGTCAAGACGTTCCCTATCCCTGTCACCAAAAAAAACCGACCACGGCAGGTGCGCTTCGCTGATGACTGCAGAGCCATCGTGATCGGTAGCGCCCACGGAATCATATATGTTTTCGACCGCCGCAGTGGACATATCATCGACAAATTGATATTGAAGGGGGGGGACTGGGTTCAAACGATCGCGGTAAGGAAGCAGGCTCAAGTTTGTTCCGTTGGCTTACAATTTGGCCAGACTGCTGACTGTAGCGGTATCCCTACGATCTTTGTGGCCAAATCTGGGTCAGGCGGGGACCGGAACGACATAATCATGTGGCGGAAAACGGTAGGCAGCCGGTCCGGTAGAATTCTGTCTGATAGCATTATAACACTTCTGGTGCTCCTGGCGTCGTTGGCGTTTGCGTACCAGAACAGGGAAGTGCTCGAGGAGACTGTCAGAAAGAAGCTGGCCGATTTTAATCAATAGATCTCTTCTATACCTTCAATCGATTTTGTTAACAAACATGGAAGCGTGGCAACCAAGCGCTGAATCGGGACGCACCAGCGAGTAGACGTGAGTAGATTTACGCGTGCAGCTTAGGACTCCTCCCGTACAATTCCTTGCATCCGGCCCTCACGAGTCCGTGACTGCTAAGTTCGAATTGAGTCGAGATTCCAGGATATGCAGCAGACAGTAGGCTTGGGTATCGGATCAATGTCTTGATATTGCATCCGAATGGGGTGCGACACTGTATCCCGCGCAGCAGCAGAGGCGTCGGATCCGCGTATCACGCATCAAGCGCGCCCGGCGTCCCCCTCCATCTACGATCCGAGGCCCTGCGCCTCGATTGTGGTATGCCGCGACTGGGATGCCTCGCTGGCTGCGCGCGCGGGCCGAGCACGCGATGACGAGAGGGCTCGCACGCTGCTACGATGGGTGCGTGCGCACGCGTCCTTTCTCCCGGCGTTTCGCGTCAATCCCGCCCAGTCTTGTGCGCCGAAGGGTCACTGGAAGTGCATAGGGACCCGAGTCGGTGGCTTGGTGCGCAGCTATGCTAGTCCGACCAGGGGATGTCGTGGTGAGAGAGAGAGAAGAGCGCGCTCGCGCCGCCGCAATGGCATCAGTTCGGATCAGAGCGTTCGCGGTGGCGTCCGACGTTGGATCCAGTCGCAACGAAGCTGGGTGTCGAGCATAGGTAGCACGAATAAAATGTAGAAAAGTACTAAAGTGAGACGGGGGAGGATATATATGGTAGTACTAGTGCGGCTATGCCCTGTGGACCTGAGCGCGGTCACCCAATTCCGGTGACCTGGTCGATCAATATATCACGGACTCCGACGGGATGAGGATGAGATGAGAATAATCCGTGCCGAGATCCGACCGACGTGGTCGGATCAGCGGGTTCTTGACCTTTGCTCGCGTTGCTTCCAACTACTGTCGCGTATTTTACTCACACGGCCTTGTTCTGAGAGAGTCATTCTGTCGGCGGCCTCGCATCCAGTTGTGGGACGAGTGTGATATTCAACATCATTCAAGTGTGATATTCAGCATCCTTCATGGGCGCTGCTTTATTCCGTACACACTCTTTTTGGATTAATTCGGGACAAGGGATCGTCAGTTAAAAACCTTTCCCATTCCCAGCGTCATCTGAACCTCCACACTCCGGCATCCCTCTCAAGACAATTTTCTGTTTTGACTGCCCATTACACGGGGGTAATACGCACAAGATCTACAAATGCGAAAGGACAGGGCATGACAGTTGCAAAACGCGATGCTTCCATCCAGACCTCTCGCCAGCCCTTGCCGTCTAAGACACTTAGGACCGAAACTGAGCTGGGAGATTTGTCGGAACCCAGGCCATTGCGGTGTAGTGCCAGTAAGTGCGTCTCTATCATTCTTATTTTGCTAGACTTAATTTCCCGTGCGAAGTAATTTCCCAGAAGCATGGCGTGCACTGGTCGGAGCTCTCGCATTTTCCTTACTGGGATACTGCTTGTCTGCTCGTATTTGACGAGATGCACTGCGTTCCCGAGGGCATTCCGCGGATGCTGATGCAACAATATCGAGCATCCCGGGCATGACAGTCTCTACCAGATTACGCAAGCCGAAACGGTCTCACTTCGCCGGGCTCTACCACTTCTGCTCACTCCTTGCAGGGCGTCAATAAAACTCCAAATTCCATTATTCTGGACAAATATACATGTACCACTTTACATCTACGATTTTCTTCTACTATTTGGTCCGTCGGAGGAGCGAATCTCCGTGGCGCCTTCAATCGATCTTTGTCAATACGCAAACAGGAAAGCCATGGGAAAACCAGTGCTGCATCAGCGTGATCTGAAATTTACGGGACCGTGTCGTTCCAATAACAATGCACGGCATGAGTTTTTGGAGATGTAATTGGGAGAGACATTAGCATTATCGTTCACCAGTGAAGTAGCACTTTTTCATGTGTCATCTAATTGTAAGGCTTGCCATTGCAATTATCTACTACATTAGGGCAGTACACTATCCCGCCATGAAGTTTGGACTCTATTTATTTCTGGGCACCCCGTGGGGGCAGCAACGGACTTGCTGCTTCACAAAAACCGGTGGCCCATCCTGTGCAAGTGTCGGTGATAGCTGGACGGTATTGAAGTGACTTACATGCTTGCGAAGGACACCATGAGGGCAACGGCGCCGCAGAAACTTGGCCGGCTTCGTGCGGGCTTTATTCTGTTTGATAAGTTAGGTGGATCTTGCGAAGAACTTGGGTGACTTAGACTCACACCAGGCGGGCACCGATGGCGTTGAGATTCAGGCATAGCGCGGGCCTTACTCTAGCTGGCATGTTAGATGGGGTGGATCATGCGTGAGAGAACGAACTTGCATGTGTGTGAATGACACGACGAGAATGTTGACCGACTGCAGGGCCAGTTGAATCTCCATTTGTACTCTGTCGAGTCTTTCAGCATCATTCCAGCAATAGGAAAGTAAAAGACTCGCATGCTGAGGAGCATCACGGCCACGAAAGCCGACTGAAGACCTGCACGGAGAGAACGGACCCGCATGTGCGTGAATGGCGCGACGAGAACGCTGACTGACTGCAGGGCCAGCCAAATCGCCATTTTTGCTCTGCCGAATCCGTCAGCGCCGTTATAGCAATAGGA
Organism: Mycena vulgaris; assembly: GCA_029204335.1. Taxonomy (NCBI): domain Eukaryota; kingdom Fungi; phylum Basidiomycota; class Agaricomycetes; order Agaricales; family Mycenaceae; genus Mycena; species Mycena vulgaris. Next base: position 81,611 of record JARGYA010000501.1, read on the forward strand.
AATAAAGGACTTGCATGTTGAGGGGCAACATGGCTACGAGAGCCAACTGGAGACCTGCGCAAATATCTTGTGCTCTAGGCACTGCGTGAGGAAATATAAAGCAGATGAAGGCAGAATGCCCACCGAATAGCCGGCCAGCGAAATACCACTAAGATCAGCGGCCATTTCAGTTACGGAGAGAGAGTCTTGTCTGTCGAAAGTTTCGGCACTTGGACCCTTGACAATTTTCAGCCACTGGTGAGTTAATTATCATAGACGAACGCACCCGTGAACGCGTAGCCTCAAATCCTTTTCCGTTCCCGTGATTCATGCGCCCCAATACTTCCGTAGATTTTGTCACGTTCGCGAGGGGCGAATAATGGGAAGAAATGGATGGGTCGGAGTCGGGTTGCAGCTGAGCCTCGTATTCATGTTTATACGGTTCAAAACGACGATAGCGAGAAGCGAGTTGAAAGGGACTTCCGAGCCTAACGGTGATCTTTCTGGTGGTGGTCGATCCGCTTGCAGATTCTGAGTGGGAGGTAGTCATTCTGGGCGCGCCAAGGTATGATGTTCGCTAACTTTAAGAATATAGCTGGCTCCGTTGTTCTTAGATGGGCGAAATCTCGGTATGGTACTGCGCCTTGTCCACAGATCTGCATTATTGCTCGCGTGGTCCAGGTAAGCGAGAACAACGGACACATACATCTGTTGGGAACAAGGTGACGCCACCACAACAATGTTCGATAATTTGGCCAAGGCTTGGTCGACAGTGTAAGACACTGTTGAGCACCCAAACACCAGTAAAAAGTGAAGTCAAGAGGCGTAGGATCCAAGTAGACGTCGTGGAGTCTGGATCGTCAGAACGGCGCGGACACTGTCCGATCATTGATTATATCACTGTTGCTATCACGATTGCCGATCATCAATTTGACTCGCCTCCTGCAGCCTCTTTCCTTGTCGCGTGTTTTACACGCGACAAAATCTTCCTTCAGGGTCCTCGCCCTGCCGCAGGACTTCCAACGGCACCGTTTAACACACATAGGAGTCACTAATTCCGGGAGATTTGGGTCGTCCTAGCGATCCCTGGATTCATCATCATTCATAACTGCTGCTTTATTCCGAAATGGGGCACAGTAAGTACTCCTACTTGTGGATATTATTTTACATCCGCCAAAAGCCCCTCCATATAAGGTAGCCACTTTGACTGCGAATTAGCCACTTTATCCTGTTTCATTCTTCTGAGCATGAATCGCCGCCGCTGTCCTTCCGTCACATCAGGCATGTTCCTCCTACCTGCGGCCCCCAAAATGGGCTCTGACTTATCTCCTTGCAGAAAGCGATGATGAAAATTTGCAGTCCTTCTGTCCGCTGTGCGACACTTGCCCCACGTGCGGGACAGATCCCGAACATATGCCTATTCCACATCACGACGCTGTCCAGCTTTCCGTTTGAGGTGCCTTGTTTTATTTTACAAAGTAATCAAACGCTAAACCATCTGATTAGAACGTATACTCCCCGATGTGCCCATCGCTCTCCCTTTCACACTTTTCGTAGTGGAAGCTTACCTACAAGGCGGATGTTTGCATCTTATTATACCCTATGCCGTTTGCACGATACTGTACTACCTCTGAGCACTGTAGCCATATGCAGTCATCGATCCGAATTTTCTTGACATCCACTTGCACATGCTTCAGAATACATATCTGGACTAAGACGCTCGGATCAAGCATTCCCTTGTAATGCTTTGTGACAAAATGCAAATCCTGGGCTCGGAATGCCCCATTTGCGCAAATAACATTCCTATGTTTCTGGCTCCGCTCTCTTCCTCATTTAAGAACAAGACGCTCACAATAAACTGTGCTCCTTGTGATACTTGTGGAACAATGAAATTTGAGGGTATAAAAATGGCTCGGCAGGTTATCCACTTCCACCCTCCCTGCTCACTCTTCCTTCCTTGCCGGCATTTTACGCTGACAACGAGCTATCCCTATGCCAACCAGATACTGCAGATACAGTTCCTGCGAAGACTGCCTGATCTTCGGTGGTTATCACGAGGTCCCCACTACCGCGAAGGTCACACATGCATTGGAAGTCAGAGCCGCTCGCGAGCTCGCGGCCCAGAGACGCAAGAGTTCCGACACACCTATTCCACCGTTGCCTTCTAAGCACCTGCGCTCTGACGACGAGAACGGCCTGCTAGGCGGGATGACTCGCCTTACCCTGAACGATAGCGGCCCAAATCAGCAGCCCTCCGAGCCCTCCGACTCTGAGACCGATCACGGCCTACCAGATATGATGACCGCGCTCATTCTGACAGACGATGGCCCAAATCCGCATCAGCAGCCCTCCAAGCTTTTCAGCCCGCGCGACGAATTCCAGGAGATGCGCGCACCTAATATCCCTGACAACTTCCGTCCAATACCCCTTGCTCAGGCGAGTCGCAGCATCACAACCCTCCTGACTCATCGGATGCCTGTCTCCCGCAAAAAAAACAAAGGCAAAGACATCCTCATTGCAATACGGGAGGAAGTCCAAGCTGCTCTAACAAGTTTGGACCTTGACGTCCACCTGGAGCGGCCGGAGGAGGTTGCGGCCATGCGCAGTACTTTGGACGCTGCTGCTAGCGCGGTGGCCGCCGCTGGGGAGTCTCTACAAAATCTTGCAGGCAATTATCATCTCAAGGAATTGAGAGATGAGGTTGTTTCGGAGGTTCAAGTGTTGGATCGGCACATCGATGTCGTTTCGGCGCGTCTTCCCCCACTGCCAGACACGCCAAATACTGGACCAATGCAATGTAGTGCTGGTGAGCTGCGAATCATTTCCTCCAGTTTCGTGTTATTCACAGATCTACTAGTTCATATCTTCTCGAATCCGACAGCGGACCTGGACCTCATCGCTCAGATGACGCTTTTGCTGGTCGTTATATGCAACGTGATCATCCGCCTAGGGAGCAATCCCTGCAATTTCATTCTTGAGACCGTGAGGGCGATCATCGAATTAGTTATGTCGTTGAATGTCCCTCCTGGTGGTGAGTGCGATGCTCAGCAAAGCTTCGTGCTGGATCAGCTCCCGACAAATCTCGAGGCCGCCCTCAAGGCCTTTAAAATCGACAGTAAAATCATCATTTACGCTGTATGCCCCTCATGCAGTTTTACGCATGCGCCGATAGAAGATAAAGTCACTGGAGCCCTCACATACCCCTCTGCTTGCCAAAATACCATTGCTGGCATCCACGGTTCGGTCGATTGCTCCACGGATTTGCTTGAGCTTCGACACAACAAGATGCGGCCGATAAAGATATATGTTTTCCCCTCGTTCGAAGAATACATTGCCAGACTTCTTGCCGACCCAAAAATCGAGGAGATGTGTGACAGAGCATGTGATGTCGCTATGGCTTCCGCGAGAGAGACCCCCGAGTCCGTCACCAATGTCTTTCAAGCCCATTTCATGAAATCATTCCGAGGACCTCAAAAGGATAAACTATTCATCGACCGAGGTGATCGCATGCGATTGGTGTTCGAGGTGCAGCTGGACTTTTTCAATCCGAATGGCACTCGGAAACGAGGGAATCATGATTCCATCGGGTTACTTTCAGCTGCCCTTATGAATCTTGACGGGGAAATGCGATACAAGCCAGAATACTTGTGGGCCACCATCCTCCCGGGTCCCCACGAGGCCGACGTAGAGGAGATCAATTATTATTCACGACATCTGATCGACGCCTTTGCTGTGGGCTGGGAATGCGGCCTGCATATCTCTCCAACGGGGCGCTCACCAGCAGGCCGGGATGTGGATTTGGCCATTATCATCTCAATCAACGATCTTCCTGCCGCTCGAAAAATCTCCGGTGCCGCGGGTACCAGTTCACATTTCTTTTGTACAGTGTGCAACTGTTATCACTTGAAAAATGTGTGGAATACCGATTTTGAAAACTGGACCCACAGGGATTTGAACAGTTTGCGCCAAAACATGTTTGCTTGGAAGAACGCTACGACCCTGGGTCAACGTCAAAAGATATTTGAAAAGACTGATGTGCGATGGTCCGAATTCTGGCGTTTACCCTACTGGGATCCCACCCGAATGCTCGTAATCGACACAATGCACTGCATTCTTGAGGGCATCGTGAAATACCATTGCCGTTACATTCTTCGCCTTGACGAAGCAGTCGCCAAAGGGAAGGAGGTCCCGGTCGCTTTTTCATACGACTGGCTGCCATATGATCCATCCAAGGTCCCATATGAATGGATGGTGAATGATCCGTCCGACAACCCGAAAAAACCGAAACATATTCTGTCTCCAAAGGAGGAGGTGGAGAAAGATCCAAACGAAACTCATAGAGGCCATTTCTCCCGCTGACGGCGAACCTGGCACCAATTGGGAAACATTGGAAAAATCGCTTCTATCCAATAATCTGCGCCCGCTGCGATTCGTAGCGAATTCACTTCATCTCGAGGTGGCCGAACGGCAAGCAAAGGCTGATTATGCAGACGCGCTCATTGACTGGGTAAGTTTTTCAAATCCCCTCGATGTATGATTTCTTATTTCTTTTTGGCAGCGACGCACTCAGCCATTAATAAATCCAGAATATGTTCCAAAGGCCATCAATTTAAGCAAACTCAAATTCCTTCAGCGCGTTATTTCGAAGACTGCAACCCCTTCGTGGATCAACTCCGTGCCTCGGAATTACGGAGAGGGAAATGCGGGCACAATCAAGGCGGATGAATGGCGTGTCCTCGGCACGATCTACATCCCTATTGCCCTCGTCTTACTGTGGGGGGATCAACCGAAATAGGATGGAGATTGTCTGCTGGCGATGTTGACTCATAGCATGGCTCTATTCCAAGCTGTGACCTTGGTTTGTCGATACAGTTCGTCACAGCCGCGTGCCGACGCCTATCACAAGTACATCAAGGAATGGGTGGATGGTGTGCGTACTAACCACCCCCACACATCCGACGATCATGCTAGGATCAACATTCATGCAGCATTCCACATTTACGACTTTCTCCTGCTTTTTGGACCTGTAATTTCTTGGTGGTGCTTCCCATTTGAGCGTCTCATCGGCGCCCTTCAGAAGATCAACACTGGCGATCATGTCGGAGGCGAGTTAGAGGCGACAATTGTCAAGTCGTTTTGGAGAGGCGCCAACATCCGCCGATATCTCAACCGACTGGATTGCCCGGAGGTCATCAAACAGTTCAAAATCTTGTTTGACGTCACATTCTCTCCGCGCACTGACAGAAGTGCAGAGTCTCTCCCTGCCGAAAACAACAAGGATCGTGCCCATTACACACATCAAGGAGTGAATTATTCACGGGCTTCTACGCACCTGGGCAATAGCCTTGTCCTGTACTACCCTTCGTACAACGCAGAGGCCCACATTGCGGGAAGCATCCAGCGCATTGAGACTGATGGCGACGACACCATCTTCCATATTCAACGTCAAGCACCACTCCCTGTGGGGAAATTTGACCCATTTGCACCATTTTTTCACTTCCCGGCGAGGACCTACTCCTCGAAAATGGAAGACATCATCGACGAAGTCCCGCCGTCTTCAGTGTTCACTCATTGCGCTCGGTATAACTTTTCCGACCATCGGGCTGTAATTCTCGACCTATTGAGGGTAAGTTTATAACCCTATTCTCGAGAAACAACTCACTGACCAACGTTGTGCAGAACTAAAGTCAAGCACCGTGCGAGGAGGAGGACGGAGGTAGCAAGTAGATATGAGTTTTTTTCTTGTACTTTGCATGCAACAATTGATTTTGGTATAACGGATAAAGACGCCAATGCTGCACAGTAAGACATAGAAATCCGGCCCCAGTGCTAGTCAACGATCAACAGTGGAGAGGATCAGAAAAGGACGGCGGCGATCATCGATCATCCGTCATCCATCAGTGGCAGTGGCATCGGCTTTTGCCTCTGCCGCTCATCCTCCCATTCCAAACCCACGCAACTCACTGGCGTTTATGCTGGTGATTTTCCCAATCCTTCGAAAACCCGCACTAAAGATTAATGACTTACCGGCGTATACCCTGGTAACTTTCTGGCCCCACAGCAGTTCGCTGTCGTCTGCAGCGGCAAAAACTGGTCCACTTCTCTCGGAGAGGACATCCTCGATCTTACACAATACAGCCTACACTACTGTGGAGAAACTTGACTCACCCAACACCGGGTGCAGTCGACATGCGGCTCGGCCTTGCGAGATCATCCAGGTTGCTGACCTTATTTGAGGCATTTAATCGGAACTGAATATCCTCGACAGATCACGCTTACCGAACAAGCAGTGTGTCGGTGAGACGGGCGTTGCGGAACACCATATGAAAACTCAAATGTTGAGTACAGACGATGGCTTGGGAGGGGGAAAAATGTGTTAGTATCGGTGAGCAATGCTGGTATCCGCGGAAAGATAACAGTCTTTTTAAACCCTGATTAAGTGGACATACCTTATAAGACAAATTAATTCCCCCTCGCCAGTTCCGTCGTCTTCGATGCGCTCAAACAAAAACATGGTCGGGAATACCAATTAAAATCCGAGGTGTTATTCACACCTTCTGACCTGTTGCCTCTCAGAGCGTACATGGTCTGACCTGCTAGCTATGTGCCAGCTATCATATTCAACTCTCTTCTTTTGGACTGATTTGAACTCACGCCAGACTACCTTGCTTGCTGTTTTATGCGCACCCGTTGATTATTTCTCCAAAGACCTCCCTGCAAAAGAAACTGTGAGTTCATAAAAGGTAGCTAGAGTGTCACTGGGACGCAAAAATGGAGTCGAGGCAAGCAGTTCGCGTCAGGCATAGCCGTTTAATATTTACACAGATATACATATTCTATAGATTTGAATTCATATCAGCTGGCCTGCAAAACAAGTTAGTCAACGTAGAGCCAAACATTGTGTTGACGGCCCACTGGTATACTAGCCGACTGGTACGCCATGATCAATCCCGGCTTACCGTGTCCTGTACTAAATTACGCTCAGGAGTATATTTAGATTACACTAAGTGTTGTAAACACTGGTCAGAGCCATTGCTTAGCACTTTTTATAAGCACAAGTAAGCATCGCACTCGGTCCGCAACGAAAGAGACCTCCCCAGCGTCGGGTCCGACTCGTCCATAACTCCAAGGCAGACCATAAAAACAAAATTAAGCCGGTCAAAGCTGCCAATAGCCGGGAAGGAACTCATCGCGTCGAGGGTGAGATGCACTAGTCGCTCTAAATGCAGGAAAGCAACGACGAATCGGAAGTAAGATTGGCACTACCTGCGAGCATTCTACTGTCGGCTGCAAAGCAGCGGTGCCAGACAATGACCTGTTCCTTCTGGCACCTTTTATACTCGATCTTCCGACGATCGAGGTCTTCCGACTTTGATTTCGAGCTCAGCCAAGATGACGTCCAAGGAGACGAGGCCGGCCTGATACGTGCGCAGCGTCTCAGCCCTGACCCACGCATTCACATAGACCTTTCCCTCACCTTCGCGTTTCTAACGTCATCGGGCAAGGAGGGCAAGAACAGTCTCGAAAGAATTCGGAAGAACACATCTTGGCAACGTTAGATGAGCGCGGCGACGCAGAGAAACGCGGGCGGACATGGTTGCGAGAGCTGTACTTTGAAGGGCACGAAGACAGTTGCGAGCCGAAAAACGACCGCCACGGGAGATACGGGTGCGGACCATGGGTGAGGTGCGAGACGGCTCAGACGGGTGACGAAGACGATGAAGCGAGACGATGGTGATAGAATTACAATGGTGGTAAGACAGAGGAGATGTCCAAATTAGCTAGCACATCTCGGGAATGTAAGAATATACGTGAATTAAAACGGTTCTAACGACTCCGACTTGATAGTCTACGCTTGGACCATCGGCTGTCATCGCGCTAAATAAATACTCACATCCGCGGAAGAAAAATGATCCCATCAATCATACTTAGCCGTCTTCTAGCATCTTCCTGCTGGCGGCGCTCGCTGCGTATGTGTCCCTCCCATTCCCTCTTCTTCATCCGACTAATCGATCTTGCGTTTTCAGCATGACCCAGCAACACCAACCTGCCCCACCCCAAGTCGGTCGCGGAGGTGGCGCGCTCAGGGCTGCGTCGACGTATATGTATAGCTCGCCGTCTTCCCCCAATGCGGCGTCGATGAGCTCGGTCGTGTGTGAGTCTTCTCGAGTGCGCTTCTCCACCTTAGCTGATAAGTCTCACAGTCTGATCACCATCCTTACCCTCGGAATCTACATCACACCCGTCGCAAGGACCTATGCTACTCCCCGCGCCCGTTTGCGCCGCCCGTCACGCGCCTCAGTACGTCTACCTCACTTTGGCTTCCCCCCGCTGCAGCTAAATAACTCCTCACCGCGATTTTGACGCATAGCGCCAACCGCGTCTCCCTGGCGCTCTTCTTCTTCGCCGCCATCCATGCCCCCCTCACGCTCACTCCCCGCCTACACAGCGATGACCGCCGGCCTCGTCGTCTATGTGCTCCAATGTGCCGCCTCTACACCGCGATACACTCCTCCCACTGCGCCGCGTGCGTCTTCGTCGGCGTCGTCATCTGGCTCGCGCATACCTCCTTCCGCGGGCTCGCCTTCACCCTCTCGCGCCCGCCTCCTCTTCATCTTCCTCCGTAACGTACACGGTGGCGTTCCTGGCGCGCACCTCGACGCCTGGGTCCAGCGCACGTCCTCCTCCTTCCGCGTCCCGCTCACGCTCAAGCCGCTCGCCATCCTCGCGGCGAACCAACACCCGCAGCCTGTGGGCGACTGCCCGTGCTTCGAGGACGTCATCGCGATCGGGAGCGTCATGCTCGTTGGGCGGTCTCGTCGGGCGGTGGCGCGCCGTGCGCTTCGGCATCGGCGCGGTCGAGTCCAGCCACGTTCAAACGATCTCATCCTTTCTGTAGTTGCATTGGGTGCTCCTCGTCCCACCGTTCGGCGCCCGCCGCACTCACCCCTTCATCCTCCCTTCTGCGTCTGCTTGTCCTGCCCGTCCCCCATTCCACCGACACCAATCGCTCCCCGCATCTTACCACACCCGCTTCTCGTGGACGACGTGCCGCCCTACCTCATTTGCCAGCAGTTCTTCCCCCTCCCTCCCCACGAGTTCTTGCTTTTGACCATCCCAGGCTCCGCCCCGTCGACTTTTTCCCGCTCCCGCGCTCCAACGCGCTCACGCCGCTCGACTCGCCGCATGGGCTACACCACGCACAATCTGCACTCGCCGGGCCTGCACTCGACGTGCGCATACCATGCCCAGGTCCTGACACGCTCCCTGCCCACCTCGTCGTCTACGCCCTCCGCGCTCCTCCCCCGCATCCACGTCCTCCCTGTGCTTCTCCCCCTTGCCTACGCCCTCTCTGCCTTCCTCCCCTCGTCCCCCGTGCGCACTCCCTCCCTCCTCCCTCCTGCTGGATGCCTGATGCTGGACACGCTCCGCTCCCCATCCCATCCTCCCCCCCCCCCCCTCTCCGCGCGCGCTCTCTCCCTCCCGTTCTCCTCTGGCCCATGCTATCCTCCCCCTTCTCCCTCCGCGCGCTCCCCATCCCATTCAATCCTCCCTCTCTCTCTGTGCGTGGGCTCCATCCTTCCTCTTCTCCCTCCGTGTGCGTGCTCTCCCACTCCCTCTCCTCTGTCCGCGCCCTCCCCGTGATCCTCCCTCTCGTCTACGCCCTCCCCGCGCTCAGCCCCTCGCTCCTCCCCCGCTCCCCCTGCTCCTGCCCCTCGTCTACATGACGGCTCGAACGAGGGCAGATACTTGTTATATTGTAATATACACACAAAATCTAAGACATGATTTTAACTGCTATTGTATGGTGGACTTGGGTGCTCGGGCCGCTTCGAGCGGCTCGCAGCCCTCCGCTTTGAGAAGGGCTCGAGCCATGCACATGTCTCGCGTGCGTGAATGCGCGCGACATATGCAGCTCTATACCACCTGCATACGCCAGCCGTGTTGGACTTTGACATAGGCGAAGAAACAGAGAAATGAGAATATATCTGCGGATTACAACAATCTGAGGATTGTCCGCAGATGATGAGCGGATCGTCTGCGGATCATCTGCGGATGGTCCGCGGATCATCCCCCGACCAAATTTCAGCGCAACTGAAATGAGTTGTTTCGGTTCGCATATCAGCTTCAGCTTAAATACAAGCCGAAACGGGATGTTTCGGAGGAGTTAAAATGAGAACTGATACTTGAAGTTACAGGTCTGATTTCATTCATATTTTATATGTGAGGTGTCAGCCACGCCTATTCTTGCAATGAAACCAGTGGTTTAGACTTCAGTTTCGGGTGGTTTGTTGCGCAATTTGATTCTTCACGTTTCCAATCGATTTCAGAGCATCAGAAATTCAATCTCATTCAATCTCATTCAATCCAATTTATACTGACACTGAAACTATGAGAATGAGCTCGAATATCGGACTCACTTAAACGCAATTCACTACTTCTGGTTTCGAATTACACCTCCGCTCTGCCTAAATTTGGCAATCGGCGGTGTGAATGAGACGCGCGCGTCTTCCTCGAATCTCGACGCTACGTCCTACTTGCACCCGTGCCTCCCCCCCGGGGAGTTATCCCTGCCCTCTCGACGCCATGCGGCATGCGGGAGACGCAGAACAGCGCGCCACCTGGATGCTCCGATCCCGTTGCGTTGTCTATCAATACGTCGCGTGATGATTCCTACCCTCGCACCGCCGGGCGCCTGCACCCCTCAGCTCTCCGGCGATTACACGTCGCGATATCTCATGGGGTGGCTCGGTGGCGCAATTCTTGACGCGCGCTGCCAGTGTGGAGAGGCCCTAATAGTTATGAGCGCCGGTCACTTCTCCTACAACGTACTGCTACGTGCTATCGCGGAGATCGGGCGGGCGGGAATCGTACCACGCACTGCGAGGAGCCCCTGTAGCCAGCGTCTCCTGCGCGCTGGCGCACATTGTCCCGCGCAGCTTCGATCCTCTCATCAGCCGCGCGCGTGGATAGCACGCCCTCCAGCTCTGTAGCTTCCATGCCTCCGACGCCATGGCGCCGTGCCGCCGACCTCCCGAGCAAGCGTTCCCGCGGACCCCGTGGGTTCATTAATCCACGCACCGCGCTGTGCCCGCGTCCGTGCCCCGCATGGTTGCTATTTATTGCCATCATATATATGTACATTCGCAGCCGGCTCGGAATATCCTGCATTTGTGTCTCGATCTTGCCCAGTTAGATACGTACGTTACGGATGGATCTCCGACCACTGTCACTGCGCTCGAAAGTTTACTGCAATTGGTTATGCGTTATGCATCCCTCTAGATCTCAGACGCAAGCCGCACTCGTTGGCGCTATATATGCAATGTATCTTTTGGTGAACAGTGCAGTCGAATCAAATTGTTGCTGGAGCGGTGTGGCTGAAACTCGAAAGAAAGCAAGCAAAATTTGGGTTTAGATCTGAGTTGCCTGCTTTAAAATCAGCGGATCGGGTATGAGGAAATCATTCCTGTCCCATTTTTATGCCTACGCTTCAGAGCTGCTACCCAGACACCGTGTCTATTCCGTTTACGTGCTGAACCGGGTAAGAGAATTTGATGCGGGCCAGACGAAAGCTACTATTACTATGTCCTCCGTGCGCACTTTAAACACTTATTCTCATTCCCACCACTGATCTCCTGATAAAGACAAAACTGAATCAAGGGTCCCGACAGGCGCGCGCGCTCCGGTGGACGAAAGGCGGCAGATGGTGCCCGCATTATGAGGGCATGGCGCTTCAGCTCATATTGGATCCTCGCTGGACGGTGAGCGCTCAGCGGGAAGATCGCCCCCGGGATTAGGCATGGTGTTCTGGGAAAAGTTCCGGGGACGAAAGATTGCAAATTCAGGATCTGATTCACTACCCTGAAATGAGAAATAACTCGGATTTAACGCGAGTTTTCCAATCTGCGCGCACGGATGAGATCAGTCAACGGCCTCAAATCAGCAGCTGAAAATGGTGCTTCAACTGGGGGTCTAATATACGCCAATTAAGGAGTTTGAGAATGTAGCCTGAAATCAATTGTGGACTCCCCTGGAAGGGAGACGATTCTTGGAGACGATTCTTGTTGTCGGCGTAGCAAGTCATGCTCCAGGGCTTGAAATCCTACACGTATATCAGCGGGGTTGAAGTAGCGGACAGAGGTGAAGTCTACCTAGCCTAATCGCTCTGGGATCAATCGTCACGCAATATGGACGGCACCGCGTGCCGCCTGCAATGGTAGCAGCACCAAGATAGCAGAGGTGAACTGCTTGCGCAATATATCGCCCGCGCTGTCCCAGGGCCCGTGGAACTCGATTCGACGGAGGCCCGCGAATCCGATGCCGTCAAGCAGTTCTGCGGCATCGCTCGAAGACGATGCCGATGCGTGGGCTCCCTCTGGCCCGAGCGCGGTCACGAACACGAGTTGATCGAGGCGGGAATGCGCTAGGTGCCGAAGGATGTGGCCCAGCGCCGGCGCAACATGGATGCGATATTCGCCGGAAATCGTGAAGCAATGGCTGATTTTTAGGGACTGCAAGTTGTCGTTTGCACGCAGCACCAGGTGCTCCGAGAAAGTAGCTGTCGGGTACGGCGTTGGGAGGTGTGGAAAACGATAAAAAATTGGGACGCACAAAGTTGGCTTTCCGCTCGGAATTTAAGCGTCAAGTGGCGGAGATTTTGGCCATACAACTTGAGGTAATTCCCAAGGTCGGTGTCCTCCTGGGGGAAGTCCATTTCGAGACACGGGGCAGATAGCGAGAAATCGATCGACTTCAGCCATCCCAGAATACCAGGATACAGCGTGAAGCCAAGCATATTGAGCTGGAGCTGTAGGGTCGCCTTTCGAATGGAAACCGGACCTGCATCACATGCCACACTGTCCAGTTTTAAAGTCTTCAGTGACGGAAATTGGGACAGGAATATTGTCAGGATGTCGTACGACGCAAAATGAGCCATAGACAGCCCGAAGGATTCGAGGAGGGGGAGGTGGCCAGGATAAAGCTATCCTTTT